>JAAXYX010005757.1:0-10502 GCA_036851915.1 Ptenothrix huangshanensis | reverse complement strand
GTTATTTGAGAATCTCAAACAATCTCAAACCAAATGTGTGTATTCCTATAGCAATATTTTGCGATGAGGGCCGAGTCGATGAGAGTCACGGCGTCAGGTATACGGCTATTGTTAAATATGATGATTGAATTGTTAAATACTCGTAATAATTGTAACTACTACATTGTTGCAGAAGAAAGCAGGATTGGCGTAAGAGTAACGGGTCAAGGGGAAACCACAGAAGGCTAATCTGATTGCTGACCTGTCGTTCGTCATCGTTACTCCAAATAATTATATGTTCGATGTTGGGCCTGGGGAATTTACTCCGGGGGAAAATGAAGCGGCGCAAAATGTTGCTGTTGTTGGCACTTCTCACTTCCTTCCTCATGTATTTATTTGACATTTCCATGCTCGATGCACACAAGGATGTCGTCGACGAAAATAATTGTAAGCAAATCAAACCCAATGAATTAACTTTAAGTGCGTAATGAATGTACCTAATTGTAATTAATTGGTTTTTACTACTACCCTGTGTTTTAGATTTGGAAATGAAGGGGCCGAAGGCAATGCTGATTGACATGCCTGGATGTATCATTCCTTTGGAAATTGAGGCTATCGAGAAACCTAAACTAACCTTCAATATCTGTGATACAAACCGACCACAATTCACTTATGTTCGCGGAAATGTAAGTCATAATCTCATTATCAATAGCGTTGAAATCAGCAGTATGAGTACCTACCTACATTAAAAATTCAAGTGTGGTAACAAATTCGATTAAACAAAGACTTCCGCTTGGGACTCACATTTCAGAGACTATTCATTAATTCAACTTACAAATACGCTTCCTGCTGCTACAGAGGAATACAAAGGAAATATGGGACTGATGATGAAATTTTGTAAGTACAGTAATGACTACTAATTATAGTTTGTTAATTTAATTAATTTCTAAAAGTCAAAAGTTTTTAAAATTATTTTTAAAAATTAATTTTTAATTTTTTGGATTACAATAAATTGCTAATCGAAAGCTTGGCACAAATAAGTCAAATATTATTTTTATTATTAAAATAATTGATTTTTTCATTGAATTTTACTCTCAGTATTCTGTTAAAATGAATACCTATATATATATATTTGTTAATTTCGTTAATCAAAAGTCAAAAGTGTATTTGTTCGCACAGTTTTCTTTTAAATGTGTACAGGCTAGCAGATGACTGTGTCAAGATTGGAAATTCGGATGCTGGTACCGAAGTCTCTAGATTATACGATTCCGTCATTGTCATTTGTGATTATGGAGATGCTGTTTTCGACGACATGCATGCTGTGGTCCACAAGAAATCCAAATTTAATTTGACACTCGCAAACTACAATTTAAGAAATGCAGCCAGATATGCTGGTCGTGGCACCAGAAAGGGAACATCAAGGAAGGACAAGAATGCTCTAAATAGCAATTTGGATGATGAGGAGGAAAATGCAAGTGTGCCAAATATACTGATGATCGGACTAGACTCTGTGTCCAGGTTCCATTTTCATAAGTTGATGCCCAAAACCAAAGAGTTCCTGGATCAAATGGGATCCATCGAGATGTTGGGCTACACGAAAGGTTAGTAGTTGTTGGTTCTGTTAATTACATACAAGCTACTAAATAAAACTATTAAATCGAAATCAGAAAACAGTTTAAAGTTTTTCAGGTTCAAATTACCCTCTGCGTAATTACTTTTGTTTAAGGTATAAAGGTATTGCTATTCTTATTGTTATATTTTGAAAATGAAATTGCAGTCGGTGAAAATACATTTCCAAATGCCATCGTCTTCTCCACTGGCTACAGCGAAGACGAAGCAAAGCAGTTCTGCTACAATCGTTCCAAACCCATCGATAGCTGTCCATTTATCTGGAATAACTTGAATATGAACACTGCCATTTTGGAAGATGCTCCTAGGCTAGCTATTTTTAACTACTATAAGTTTGGTTTCTTGAATCCTCCTGCGGATCACTATTTAAGGCCATTGATGCTCGCTGCTGCTGGCGATTACTATCCATTCGTAAGTGTAACAAATTATTGAAATTTAATTATTGTTATTTAATGCAATTATCTTTGTCATCGAAGCTTCAACTTCAGCTGATCCTTTTCTTCCTTAGGAACAGGTATAGCATGGCTGGGAAACTAATGAACATGGTTGCATAATTTGAACTTGATTTCATATTTGATTTTGACAGACATATTCCTTCCCATGCGTCGGAAGTCGTCCTGTTGAGTCCTTCATCCTCGATCACATCGAGCAATTACTTTTGACTGAGAGTCCAGTATTTATCTTCTCATGGCTAACAACCTTGGCTCATGAGAACGTAGACAATCTTCCAGCAGCGGATCTTCTTTTTTCAAATTTTTTTGAAAGACTTAATCTTAGCAATACAGTGGTTATACTCATGAGCGACCACGGTCATCGGTATGGGGATAATAGGAGGACTTTCAACGGTTGGTTTAATGAGAAACTTCCATTCTTTACCATTACACTTCCCCCCAAGGTCAAAAGGTTCTTGGGCGAAACGCGCATTCAAAATTTAGAATCAAACGTCAAGTAAGTTATTACTTTTTTACCAATTACCGCGTTATTGTTAATTACCTGTAGCGTAACTAGAAGTAGGTAACGCAAGCCTAGGGTCTACAAAAGAATTTTAAAAATACTCGGCCTTATTTATGATTTACACGAAAGAGACGCAGTTTTTTTACATTTGCATACACGGAGGAAATTGAGGCCCATTTTATTTATAATTCACACTACATAAGATGCAGGCTTTTCAAATTTACACAAAACCACATGCAGTTTTTTAAAATTTACCCAAAAACAAATGTAATTTTTTGACATTTACACAAAACAGATGCGGATTTTTAAAAGTTAAACAAAAACAGATTACAATTTTTGGTTTACACAAAAACGACGCAGTATTTTTAATTTGCGCGGTAAAGTCCCAATTTCTTTATTATTGACACTAAATAAAATGTACTTTTTTTAAAATTTTTCACTGGATGAGATCAAGTTTTTTCCAGGTGTACAAGAAAAAAATCCTGCGGGCGCTACTGTTAATTACTGTTGAATGTTACTGTAAGATCATTAATATGATATTAAGTTTATCTTTATTATGTCTTGTTGTTTCAGGAAATTGACTACTCCTTACGAAGTGTATCACACTCTCCACGAACTACTCTCGGCCTACGGTGTAAACAAAAAGGACCAGGTGAATATCAGTGACAATTTCAATGCCAAAGCCAAATCCAGCATGGAAATTGATAATTCGTTGAAATCGTCTGCGGGTGATACGAGTACAAGTCCATCGTCCCTACCACCACCGGAACCCCCGTTCCCCAGAACCTACGGCCAGTCTTTGTTCTCAGTTATCCCAGCAGAGAGAAGTTGCGCCCAGGCTGGCATCCCGCATGACTTTTGTGCTTGCTATGACCTGCAAGCAATGAGCATGAGAGATCCATTGATTGAACTCACCGTTCGTCATGCCCTCGTCAGAATTAACAAGTGGATCCCGAAACGTTGTAAGCGTTTGGAGATTTCCCAAATCAATGCAGCAGCCAAATTAAATGAGGAGGAATTTATTGTAGGTTTCACCACGAAGCCAGGTGACTTCAAATTTGAAACGCTTGGAAGGTACGACGGTCGTCTTTTGAACCCAAGAATTACCCGAACGAATCGGATTAGTGGTGTGTGGTGTGTCAATGACTGGTTCCTAGAATTCTATTGTTATTGTGATGTGATCGGTTTGGTTACCGAGTTTGTCGTGGGACAATAATCAAATCAATAATTCAAGAGAAATAAGTTCGAACGACACGAAGGGGAAATTATGCAAATAAAAATAGTTAGAAATAAGTTTTAGTGGTATAATCATATTACCTTTACTTATTATATGTTCCAAATTTTTAAATCCAATTGGATGTAGCTTTATAGAAGTTGATTCCAAGTATGTGATTGGTTTTGTCGTTGTCCACCAGAAGCAAAGATATTGAAGGTCAAAGTACATAATATTTTATGTTTTTAATCGTATAAACATACCTAGTATGTTGAAATCTTAATTTTGTTTCGCATATGTATAATCTTTCTCGTGTTATTTATTATATGTTTCAGTTCGTGAAGGTTTGTAAATATCTCTAGAGTAATAAAATGTCTTCGCAACTTATGTCCGTAATTATACATACCAAGCCAAGTGATTTCGAAAAAATGGAAAATTGTAATAAATTACAATTTATTTGTGATTCACATAATAATCATTAATCACGTATCTGTTTTTATCGTGTTTCAAGACTTTTACTTACTTTTATACTATACATAACGAGAGATATAATTACATAGTGTACATCCTGCGCAACTTGTTGAGACTTTAGTAAATATGTGTAGCGAAATTCATTGCAGTACTAATATTTCAACCATTTCAAATCTATTACATGTTTGTAATTATAATTGTAAATGTTGATTTTGAACTTGTGGATGTGACCAAACCAAATTATTTGCGGGGAAAAAATGTGTCAGGAAATACCACGGGGTTGTTGCCAATTAAAGATTTGATCAATTTTCCTCTCAAGTATTCCGCTCTTCCCCCTTTATGTATCTTGAGCTGATTGTAATCCTAATTACCCATTGAATTAGTCGATATTCCCATTAGGAGTACATATTTTAGGAGTCCGCTGGAGGAAGGAATGATTTAGTGAAACATTCCCACTAGTTGATAATGTTTGTAATGGACGATCTCCACAGCCAACAAAACACTAAAGCCAATTAATGTCAATGTCAAGGCCAACAAAAACAAATTATAGGAAAAACAAAAAAGAAAACGATTTATAACTAAAATTAATTCTTGTATTAATTATCGTCACTACTTCAAAAGGTGCAAAGTGTTTTACTATATCTCATACTAATTTTTTGTAATGACGTTCTCTAATAATTATTCCTATGATTACTTACTTATACCTCTTCGCTATAACTGCATTTGTAGGAGATGCAGTGGTAATTACAACCTTACGTAATTACATATGTATTTACATCGTGAGAGACGAGGCAAAGTGTTGCATATCCATAATTTCTTAAAAACAAATTGACGCATATCCATAAATTCCTAGGAAAATAAACGTCCAGCTATGCTGGATCTGCGAATTTTTGCTTTAAAATAAGGACAAATTAGTACCTAAGTATCATTATGCGACATGCGAAACTTTGCCTCTTCATTCACGGTATACAAAATTAAATTATGTCCTCCAAAAATATGGTAACCTAATTTGTTTTTGTAGTCATATTATTTTCCCTTTTCCTTAATGAATTATTGTACTGGAAAAATTTAGATTGTACACCTTGCACCTGCAAGCAAGAAAATATATAAAGTTAGTTATTAGTACTTAAGTGAATACACTGTAAGAAATCACGTCAAAAATGTATGATCATCATGGAAAACTTAAAAATCCAAATTAGATCACAAAAATCTCATTGCACTGTGCATTTTGTCCTTGAGATGATTGTTATTGCAGTGTGGCCAGTATGCAATATCAATAAAAAAAACCACATCGTCGTTGAAGAGCCAAAATAAACTAAATCCAAATAGCTCTAAAAATAAAACGACCAAAATCCAAACCACCTTAAAAGAAAAATGACCTAAATCCATTAGTGTAAATTTTGAACCGTTTCAAAATTGTTAAAATAGGTATTTCTGAAACGTTAAAAATTGTTAACATAAGTAATTTTGAGATGTTTCAAAATTGTTAAAATCAGAGACTTGGAAACGCTTAAAAATGTTTAAAATAATAAATTTTAAAATCATTTAAGTAAGAAGTTTTGAAACGTTCAAATTGTTAAAATAATTACTACATATTCAAACGACGTTCAAAATTGTTGAAATTAGAACCGTTTCAAAATTTTTAAAATAGAAAATTCTGAAACATACAAAAATTATTGAAATCAGAAATTTTGAGATGTTTCAAAGTTGTTAAGTAATTCTGGGGCGTTCAAGATTGTTAAGATAAGAAATGAAACGTACATTTATTTTAATGGATTTAGATGATATTGTTTTTAGAGACATTTGGATTTAGCTCATTTTGAATCTTCATCGACGATATAATTACCTAATTATAATTATAGAATCCACAGTCATGAATGGTGGATTGGATCCTTCTGGGTATTTTTATACTTTCAGCTTATCCCTCCATTTCTTTCCGTCGTCCGTCGTTGATCTTAAAGAAAGTGTTAAAAAGTTAAAATTGTTAAAGGTAGAGCAGCGATTAGAATCGTATTTCACAACTGTGTGTGTAATATTATCATGAATGATATTACTAGTAATAACTATATATGATATACATACAATTAAAACATGTAATCATAAATATATACTTAAATAATCCTGCCCTGCTCTTGATCACATAATCCTTGTACAGACAACAGAGTTCAATTAGGCTAGGTAGAATTATTTCCTACTCCGTATTTAATTTGTGAAATGTGTACTTACTCTCATCTGATTGTACTTTTATCTATATAAGTAAACAAATTATATGTTGTACGTACCTTACATGCCTACCTAAGTAGTATATAATTATATACAATGTATACTCAAGTATACTCATTTTACTTAGTACTTATGGATAAAAAACTACAATTAAAACTAAATTTTAACTACGTATGTATGATAGGGGATTGAAATTAAATTGTAATAATAATAGTATCAGTGAAAAGCGTTTTGTGTCGTAAGTAATTTGTCAGTTAATGATACATTTTGATTTAAAATATTAGAGTTTATGATTTGAAAAGAAAAAGAATAGCCGAATTTAGACTGGAAGATTACTTGAGAAGCGTGAACAGTTGTTATCATAGCATTTAACATCCGGCACTATTAAACTTACGATTAGTCAACTTATATTTTCATATAAACATAATTATTGTGTAAAACAAACACTTTTATTTATTCCTAGCCTGTATTCCAATTAATTTATTGTACTTTCTTTTTTAGTAGTTAGAATTGAGTTTATTATTTTAATTTAATTTGAACAATGATTTTAAGAATAAAGACTACAGAAATGAATTTCTATAATCTTTGTTTTCTTCTTTCGTCAGTGACTAATTACAGAAAGCGTTCTCTGATTCTGTTACGTCAGTCTTGGTACTTGCGACGCACATTCGCATATAGTAGTATGTACACATAATAATACGTCAAGGTGCACACAAAAGTAGATAAATTATTTTTACATTCCTAATACAGACTACTGTATATTTTAAAAATTAAAACTCCTGAGTCATTTCATTTCATACCAAGTACCGTAGAATTTTTGTTAAAGAAACGGTTTTTTTTAATTTAATTCTGCATTCAGTTACTCGTCATTCATTTTTATTGATGCTTGAGCCATTTATTTCAATTCAACAATTCAACAATTTTTTGAAAACAAAAAATAGATGCAATTTTTTAAAAACAAAAAATAAATGCAAATTTTTGAAATGTATAAAAAAAACAGGTGCAATTTTTCAACACAAAAACAGATGTAGTTTTTTTAATTTACACAAAAATAGGTGCAATTTTTTAAAAGCACTGGATATAATTACGATTTATTCTTTAGCCCCCTCCATGAACTTTTCTAGATCCGCTCCTGGAGATCGTAATAAATTAAACTTTTTTGCGACATGCTGTAGAGCTGCAACGATTTTCTCATACTACGCATATAAGTAATTAGCTACTTGTGTATGTATAGGCACTGATATTAGTTTAATATGCATTAGGCATTTACTACTATTATGTTTATCAGACTTTTTCTGGTTGTTGGATTGCTCCATAGGTCGTATATGTAATGCGTAATGGCGTAATTATGCATAATTATGTAAGTAATAATCAAGACTGTTAATGCCAAAATAGTAAGTAATTAGGATACTGATTTAATTAATGTGATTAAATCAATTTACATAATTAAAATGCTTAACTCTAATTAAATAAAACCGAAAAGGAACTTAAATCACGAAAAGAGTAATTATTAGTAATAATGGTAGTGATAGTTTCAACCAATCTAAAAATCATCAGTCGCTACTGCTATTATTACATTTCTGACTATTTCTTCAACTTGTAGTAATCGTAATCGTAGTTGGAGTAAGTGTAAAAGTATTGTTGTTAATTAAAATGCTTTGATTTTCTACTACCATCTATTTTATTCTTGTAGAGAATAAAGTTTCATTTAACTAACTCTATATATCAAAATTTTAAGTAGTAATTATATAATTACATATTATAGAGTGAGTAACAGTTTTGCATACACGGTGGTCTAGTAACCCCTTAGTTATATTTAGTTGCTCGCACTAGAACTAGAAAGTATACATACACGGTAAAAACTAGCAATCTTAAAATAAGTAAGAATGCATCCATGCAATACGCATCTTTAACTTCAACACGTATCAATCAAGAAGAATCGTGGGATAAAAGATGCGTTTTGATGCATTTATAATTATTTTATTGTAGCTAGTTGTTACAATGTATGTAGGTGGGCCTGACCCTGGTCTCAAGATGATAATAATATACCAATATTAATTTCATAATTCACAATTAGTTACAGCAATTACATATCTTCATCATAATACATTTCAAAATTGATGATTCATAATTGTAGCCATCGGTTATCAGTATCAGTTGTTTACTTAACAATAATTATTTATTGGTTTGTATTTCTATTGAGTATTTATATAACATGGTAGTGGTAGATTTATTACCTTTAAACCCAACTCCTCAAATTGAAATATTCAAAGATTAAAAAGGTTCATTTGTTTTTTTCGAATCTGTGTAGCGTTAGATCGGGTTGGGGTTGGTGTGAATAATGTTAAGTCGAAATTATGCTGCCTTTTACTACTTAAAGCTTTTTCACAAACAGGAAGTACCAACTTTAGTATTGTCAAGTTGAAGGTGGACAGATAATCTTAAGTAATTGTGTTGTAAGTAAGTAACTTATTCCTTCACTCGATCAAGTAAACTATACACAAACTATGTACGCACATAAGTAAGCACCGTTTTGCTCAGTACTTAAAACTACACAATGCACTGTACTCATACATTAAATAATTATGTTTGACAGTTGAATTCAAAATTTTCACAAGTTACGTTGGAAGTGTAACGAGATTCGAGATTTAACGAGATTGTGATAAGAAAAGGTTCTACAATACAAATTTTTAGGCAAGCTTAAAGGATCCTGAAAGATAATGCTCGTATCATTTGAATTTTATCTGTTCTCAACTTACACGAGGCCGACCAGTGACACAGGAAACGGACTCATAGCTGATTCTTGCTTGAAAACCCAGATTAGGAATGCGTAACGTGGTAGGGTTTACACACAAAACAACAGTAATAGTACATAAATATTGGCTGGACAAGCTGCTTTGCAAATTGCACACGGCTAGTTTTGTACATAAAAAACAGTTTTTCCTTTAAAACAGTTTGAGCTTAATCATCATGGGTTTTACACACTCAAAAAGTTAAAACAAGTTTTTTTAGTTTCGTGTAAGTTTGACGTAAGTGTAAGCATGTAAAGTAAAGCAACAAGTAAACCCCTTTTCAAGAAAGCAAATCCATGTTTTAAAAAAAACTAGCAATTTGCAAAAAACAGAACAGAATCCAAAACTACCAATCTGAAAAAAGGGTACTTTCTGCATGGCTGTAGTTATTTGTGTTGCAAGGTTTTAGAAGATTAGAATTTCAAAATAATATGCACACAGTCGACTTTACTTCGCTTTGCCCTTTTCACTTTCAAAGACGACGCTTGGTTGAAGTAGAAAAATGGTTTATAATGCAACGTTAACCAGTGAAATTAAAACCAATCCTTTTGATTTTTACACCACACAGGGAAAAACAGTTTAACTGGGTAAATGAGGTTAATGATGTGACGCAAACTTGCCAAAAGGCTTCCGATGAGGCAATGTTTCGGAAATCACATGGTTTTAAAACTCATCGAAATCGTTGGGCATCGGAGTGACGGGTGCAGGATCCGATTTCAGCATTGCGACTATCATACTAGAACAATAAAGACAAAATACTCAGAAACATAAAAATGCTAGACGAAAAAATCAAATTAAAAATAAAAAAAAGTAATAATAACTTACCAGTAAAGATATACAAAAAATGCAACCAGATAAAAGCCCATAATGATGAGCACATCTCTCATGTGCAATTTGAGCTGGCCCCGATTGTGAATCTCCGTCGGATCGTAAACTCCCACGTTTCCCGATGGCACTCTAAATAACCTAGGGCATTAAAAAGTTATATTTAATTTTTCTCTAATGATCATTAAAACGAACTATCTTTCAAATAATAAAATGCGTATCTAAACTTCTATCTTTTAAATGAGCGAAAACCAACACTTAAGGTTCAATTAGAGTTTTCAATTTTAGTTTCCATGGCCCATTTAATACAATGTAAAAATCTTGACTTCTGCTGATAACGACTACGGGTTAACCCCTTATTGGATTAACTTGAGATTTTTTGTGATTTGTAGTAAAATGATTAAGGCTTAAATATT
>JAAXYX010005756.1:0-10503 GCA_036851915.1 Ptenothrix huangshanensis | reverse complement strand
ATACAATTAGACACTAGTTTTTACTGTATGTACTTAAACTAATTTGGGCAAAAATTGAAAGCGATTTTAACTCAGATTAAAATTCTATTAGACATTATTTAAAATGTTTGTATCTTCAAAAAAAAATCGTTAATAAACTTGTTGCGCATTTTTTGTGATTTTGAAACCTGCTGCAACAAAATAAAATGTTTCTCAAAAGTTTAAAGTTTCTAGCAATTTAATTAAAATGATGGCAAAATTAAGAAAAGTCATTTACTAAATCCCTTTTGTAAACCCCTAGGGTCCTGTAAAAATATTATACCTGTGTAAAATGCGTACATGTGCTAACTTTTTTGGATACCAAAACATTACAAATTTAAAAGTTTTGCTTATCAGAAATACATATCTAGGGATAAAACTTTAAATTAAAATTTCTTATACCCTACTTGTTTAAAATGCATGAAAATTTCTGTGATAAAGGTAAACCGTTTTTTATAAAGTATACTTTCATCTTTCAGACTTATGACGAATGATAGTTTCAGAAGTCCCAAACCACCAAGTAAATTTTGCGGAGTCAAAATAATTAATTGTTGATCTATTTTCTGATAAAGGGTGTCTGACGAAGTCAGAGTTAATGAGGGAGGTGTACTCCTAGGGTAAAATTAGTAGCATACACATGTAGGTACATACCCACAGGAACACTATCTGTATGCACCGAAGCAGAAACGAATGAATAAATAATCATTATCGCATTAAACTCTATCACTTTGAAATGTGCCCCATAATTTCTCCCGACTCCTTCCTCGTGAAATGTGATATTGAAAATTCAATATTTGTATTAGCTCTAAAAGTTTATTTGCCGAGTTGCCAATTGAGGTTCCTAATTGAAATTCCAAGTTTAGACTATCGTCGCCATCGTCATCGTCATCGCCATTTAGATCGTCATCCCATCCTAGTCTATCATAATGATTAGAAACAACTTGGAAAGTTGATTTTAATTTGGAAAACCAGGAGACATAATATACGTACATACATATAAGCGATGATATGATTTCAGAATTTAATTTCAACCCGTGGAAACATACTGGCTATTATTGGGAAGGGACTACTACTAAAATGAGACTGAGAAGGAAAAGGAAAATGAACCTCCACTTCCACTTCCACTTGATTGTGTGTGCATGAGTAAATACATAGGACGTTGATAATAAAATTCAATTTCAATATTTGCATTCCTGTCTGTCCTGTTCTAGCATCTTTTGTGTGATAATAAAAATAGAGCAGTGCTAAGGATGCTGTGACGGAGTTGGAGTTGGAGTCGGAGTCGGAATCGGAATCAAAGGAAGAAAGGTTTTCCTGGAAAATTTCAAATTTCATGATACTAGCGCAGCGGAAGAGCGGAGAATGGAAGACAATTCGCTAGGATGGTTTCGTTGACGATGATGGAAATGCTGTCCAAGTGTGTTCATGTTTTACATCCCAAAACAGACACGGCTACACAGCTACAACTACAACCTACACTTGGGTACATAAGGTAGGTATGCAGTGTCTGCATCTTCCTCCATTCCCTCACTTGCCCACACGTATATCAGTATGTACATACATACACGGAGCTTCTCTTCGCTCGCTGCAATCATCCAAGTATAAAATGTATTCCTTGTGTTGTGTAACGCATAACGAAGTTCTCCAGAGAAAAAAGAGGAAAAAGAATGACAAGATGAAATTCCATCCTTACCACATTTTCTCCAATCTACAACCATATAACTAAATTGAAATTTGCTCCCGGTTCTTTGCTCGCGTAAAATTCTGCCACATAGCTGTTAGCATCCGAATGCCTCCAAGCTATACGTAGGTACATACATACACCCAGATGCATATACTATGTCTACACGGAGCAGACCCGTTATCTTTGTGCTACATAGGCATCTATATAATCTGCTGATTCAGATAGCCCGATATTTCAAAAATGGTTTATTTAGCAAGGAGATATGTCCATATGTATATGCACATGCCTTCAATTCCACATTCTAGACGCGCATATTGAACAAAATTCTTGTTTCAGATTGAGTCTTGAGACAGCAGAAGGAGGTTTTGATGCCATGATTTCCTCCACGTATTCCATTCTCCCCATCTCGCCCACATCTACAGAACCGTCAACATTACTTTTCTCCTTCTCCTTCAAATATGCACATACCAACACTACCAACTTATGCTTACATTTATCTGTAGACTAGGGTATGATATGAGAACCTAAGGAGGAGAAGGGGAAGGAGAAAACTAGATTAAATCTATCATCGCTGGAGGCTGTGTGTATATACATACACACATACATAGAAGAGAGGAGGTAAGTCAAGAAAGTTGCCAAGGCAAGGGTCTCGACGTTTCTCAAGTGAGCATCTTGAATGACTATCAGTTATATGAACAGCCACTTCTGACATGACATGAGAGTGAACTTGAATGATTTCAAAAGTCGAACAGAAGAAAAGACAGTGGAGTTTCTTAATAGTCTCTGGCACACTGAATTAGTCCCAAAGCAAGAAGAAGAAGAAGAAAAAGAACTGCCAAAACTGAGTAAACACATGTGTCCACACTGAACGAGAATACACAGATATCAGCAAGGTTACTAAACATACTAAAATGATAACTGACTGCACTCAATTGTTTGATGAATAGAATTTCTCGTATCTCCATTTTTAGCCGTCAGACATAAGGGTAGCTGTCGGACTCATTAATTGCTACTGTGTTACGGTTACGGCCAGACGTGAGCAATAAGTTCCTATTTGTATAAAGGTAGGTAAGTATACCTACATACGGAGAGGAAAACAGGAGTAAAAGTTACGGAGAGCAAGAAAAAATGTTGCCAATATCAACGTGACCATCTATGTACATGTATATCCAGAGAGGCAGATGAGAAGAGAAGGGAACCAATTCCAAGAAACAACTTTTCTACATCATACATTCTGTTTGACGGGAAGTTGAAAAGGTTGGGAAAGTTACGTTACGTACCTGAAGTTTTGGGAGTCTCTCGAGAAGGTGACTCGGCGGGCAATGGCATCACATCCGAGAAGACAGAGTCCGAGCGAAAGTTGTATTTCCTCTTAAAGTGATGTGCATGGGCATCACGTTTATTCAAAATATCTGCGGCCGTCTGATGAAGACTTAGATCAGGTTTCAAGGGATTCGTTTGATTCTGATTGTTCTCTGCGAGATTAAGGTTCGAACCACTAGCACTAGCACAGTTACTGTTATTACTTGGTAATAGTCTCGAGACCTCGGATGATTTGTCTTGATCACCCAGCATGCTGTCGGAGCAGTCCTCCTGCTCCATCGTCGATGTTGAGGCTGGTGAGCATTCCAATTCCAGTAATTTATTATTCTCGTCAGCTTCCGAAACACTATCCATCTCACTGAGGGAACTTCGAGCTGTCCGGGATGAGGTTGAGTTATTCACTGAAGAGACAGTTTGTCCACTGCCATGTGTGTAGGTACAAGCGTAGTCTCCGGCTCCGGCTCCGGCTCCACGATGACTATGACTATGACTATGACTGTGACTATGACTATGAGGATGACTGTGACTCGCGCCGGAACTTATGGATGAGTGGAAATTACTGTGACCACTCGTACTCTCCCAACTACCCTCATGTGACCCTTTCTGCTGTCTCAGGAAAGATGAACTCGACGACTCACTGGGATGACTGTGACTGTGAGAGTTGTCCACGCTCAGAGCTTTGTTGAAAATGAAATGATGACGGGAGCGAGTCGTGGTTCGAGGACTTCTTGGTGGTAAGCTGGAGATGGACTGACCGAGGAGACAGTGGCAGTTACACAAATTCACTTGCACTCCGATCGATCTAATACGAATGACAATAAGACATTGACATCATTAATTATTTCATACCAACTTTCTCGTTCTCTTTTCCACTACAAACTAGAAAGGTACATATGTACAACTAGCAAACCACGCACGGACTATATCGCTATATGTACTATTCCTACCGAACCAGACACTATAGGTACACTTGATATTCATTACACTATACTGTACCTACTTTACTGTACATTGTACAATACACCCATAGGGGTACGGATAGAGTATACTCCTATATAGATATAGACATATATACAGACGCACACATACCACAAGCCACAGTCACAGCTCACAATTCACAACACAATCCAAACTGTCCACAGACTATGTACAAAACGGACACGGACACGGACACGGTAAGCAGACAACCTACCTATATGCTATATCTGTATACTATATACTATATGCAGCTGTTTATATAATGAACCAGAGAGCGCAGCTCACTGCTCACTGTCCTTACATACATATTTGATTGAGAATTGTTACTACATATGTACCTACCTACATTCATGTGGAGGCAGGAGGAAGGTAGTCAGAAAGAAGAGTATACGTATTTTGGAATTATGACGACAAAGATATATTGGACAATTACCACCTGTGTATACATATGAGACGGACGGGAAATCATAGTATGAAACATTCAAGTTTAAGACCAACTTGAGCTCCGGAACTCCTCTGAAATTGGAACTGGAACCTCACCTTCTCCACAGACACGGACACGGGCACAGATAAACCCACTCAAGAAACAAACTACAGCAATCCACTGCATCATTTCCTTTCCTTCTGCTTCTGCTTTCGCGATTCCCGTCGCTATTACTCCTTCTCGAGATATACTACTGGTAAGGGTACTGGTACCACATAGCATTATTGTTGTTTAGAAGCATCCGCGGTTCCATACCTTTACAACAATACACTATATTATATAGCTCCGGTTTCATGTCTACTGAGGCTATGGACACGTATACGTAAACGGTTGAAGAACCTCGTCAATGCCGTCGTGGATCGTACCTTCCTCCTTTATTTATTATACATAAATGAGACCAACCAAGTTTACTCCGGATCCAACTTTCCTCGAATCCAATGTATTGTGCTCGAGTAGAGTGGATAGGCGTGTCTGGTCTAAGTAAAAAGTCAACGAGTTTACCTACCTACCTACAGATATAATAGAGACAGGAGTAAAAGTTTAGAGAGTGCTCCTTCCACTTCCAGCCTCCTCACAACTTACCGTCCAACACAACCCATGAAGAGGGCCATTTTTCTGTTTGAGCAACAGTTCACTTCACAGCCTCAGCCCAAACAATGCGAGCGTCTACGGAAGTATGGGACTATGGAACTATGGAACTATGGAACTGTGGAGCAAACACAGATGTCTATGGAACAAAGTAAAAATCTTCGGTTCGGAACTAACTCTTGCAACAACATTACTTGCTCTTTTAGCTATTGGATACACATACCCTCGTATAATCTGATCAGCTGCAGGAACGTGGACGGAAAAGTGCAGCCTTATCATTTATTAAGACCGAGGTAAATGCCATATGCGGGCTTTGAGTCTGCGAGTCACATTTTGTAAGCATAGGTACAGTGTAAAAACTAAACCTTAAAACCGGGAAAAATCCATCAAATACTCCAAAAAACTACACGCATTTACGATTAGTAGAATTTTAATCCCAGGTTTTGGACTTTGAGATGCGCATTAGCATAATCATAATAATTGACCTAACTACGTGTAAGTTTTTGGCGGTTTAGATTCATCCGTTTTTACACTGTACATACTGAACTGAACTTATGTATTGCCTACTAATATGTAAGTCTGTGACTACTGACGATCCCATCCAANTCATAATAATTACGCTAACTACGTGTAAGTTTTTGGCGGTTTAGATTCATCCGTTTTTACACTGTACATACTGAACTGAACTTATGTATTGCCTACTAATATGTAAGTCTGTGACTACTGACGATCCCATCCAAACAAATTCCCACTTGTAGGTACTCCTCTTTTAATATTCTATTCAAATCTGTTCCTTTTTAAAACTACTACAATCGTTGTGGCTTATAATGCCAAAGTACAAACTCGTCGTTTAAGAGACAAAGTTGGGTTTATCCAATCCTAAGTTCAAATAAAACAAACTGCAAAAGAATTGGACATCCCTCTTGGATCCCTCTTTACTCTTAAGCTTCTATGGATCTAACCCACATTTTTAGTGTGTGTAGTCAGAAATGAATATGCTATCTAACTAAATTGACTTGGTTCTTGAAAATGGCGTAGGTTAATGGATACGGGCGGATTGATAGTATTTGCATGATATGTGCATAGGTACTTGCAATTTTGCAATGCACTGCACTGCGTTGACCTAAACAGAAAACTGTTGGTTCTTGAAAATGGCGTAGGTTAATGGATACGGGCGGATTGATAGTATTTGCATGATATGTGCATAGGTACTTGCAATTTTGCAATGCACTGCACTGCGTTGACCTAAACAGAAAGCTGTACAAAGAAAACCTGTAGATTGTTGCAATGAGGCTGCGGGTTAATAATGTCGTGGTCATGAATAACTTAAATATGCTCACATAAACAGACCCCTTTGATCCAACAAAGACCTTCATATTACATAAGTAGTATATTCTCATAACATGGGGCCAGGGTAGTAAGAAATTGCACCAGCCACACAAACTAAAAGTGAAGGAGAACCCGAAGGAGGTACGGTATCATCAAAATCCTCTAGCGTAACCAGCTTCAATAAATTTCTATTTGAAATCACGTCAGGTTACTCTCAACATTCGCCACTTGTTTGCCAACACCGACTCCAAAGCCAACTCATTTAAATATTAACCAACTAATGTGTTTTTCATGTTTCCGTCTAGAAGATGTGGATGTGGATACAATTCCACTTTCCATTCCACGCACATTAGTGAGCAGAGTAGAGTAGAGTAGAGTTTTATGCAGACACTCGTTCTTTCCAATGGACTTGACTTAAGATTGAAAGCAGAAAATGCCAGGCTAGGGAAAAGGAGCCCACAGTAGGTAGTTATCATTAGAGTTGCAGTCTATGCAAATATTTTCTATTTTGAAAACAAGAGTTTTGCTAGAAAGTTGCTAGATGACTGCATTCATTTATTGTTTTTCAGACTGTAGTCGACTGTGGACTACAGATAAACCTAAATACTCCAGGAAGACTACAGTATAAGTATAGTCCTATCTATGTTATCTACTGGCATTCATTATCATTAGGAGAAGCCCAAGAGAATTGTGGCTCTGGGAATCTTTATCAGCGCGAGGTGAAAGCTGAAAATTCCCAGGTGTTTCTAAATATCCGGACTAAGAACGTGGAACCAAAGCTCCTGTACTTTGAAACTAGGATCAGGACCAGGACCAGGACCGGACCAAAATCAGTCTAGACTATGTAGTAAACTAATGGCAATGGCACTCATGCGAGGGAAAAGTCCATACGCAAGACAATCAGATCTTTCTTTGGTTTCTATCAACAAGCATATCTTATGGGACAGCTTCCTTCCTTTTGTGGTAAAAATGTCAATTTATATATCATATGGCCAAAAATATGTGTGGAAGACAGAGAACGTAAAGGACGAGCTTAGAATACAAGTTATGAGTCTGCTTTACTTTAGCTTCTAGAATATCCTAGCATGGCTTTGGCTTTGGCATTGGAATTGGAATTGGAATTGACATTGGTATCTTATGATTTGATAGTACAGGGTATACGTATGGTGTGGGATGGGATGGTATGAAATGAAACCGAATCCACAGAGTTGTTCCTGTACCTCGGTGAAAGCTGTAATGTAATGTTCTCGTTATTTGTTCAGCCGCCTCCCGTCGACTCTCTCTCTCTCTCTCTGTCTGTCAGTTAGTCAAGATTCGTTTGAAAGGAATTGATGGGCGAGTGAAGGAATGATGCCATTAAGTAGACTTTACACGAGTGATAATGGGCCAAGGTAAAATTTACTCAAGTCCAATCTAAT
The DNA here is from genome assembly GCA_036851915.1 of Ptenothrix huangshanensis. Lineage (NCBI taxonomy): Eukaryota > Metazoa > Arthropoda > Collembola > Symphypleona > Dicyrtomidae > Ptenothrix > Ptenothrix huangshanensis. Next base: position 2,681 of record JAAXYX010005756.1, on the reverse strand, counting down.
GCCTCCCATTGTGTACGCTGTAAAGCCTCAAGTATGCTTGAAATTTCAACTATTCCAGCACATCGTTTTCCCATTCTTTCTCTAGTTAAGCGCGGTCACAGTCGCTCGTCCCATAACCACCATCGTCGAATCATCATCATCGACTTGCATTTCACTGCGTTGCATTGCATCACATCATATTTTCTCGCTACAGCTACGTACAAATGCCTTTGCTCCATACTCCATACATACCTAACTACATACATACATAATTATAGTACATGCAGGAACTAATGATTGTGCAATAATACATACGTGCATCTTTGCGTTGTCACTTCAATCGCCATTAGTATAACCATTATTATAATTACCAGTTCCATGAAGAAAGCCTTTACTTCTCTATTGCTTTCATCTTGTTGACTTACTACTTGTAATCCTATTATTTGACGGGCTCAAAGAAATAATCACCATTTATGTACCTTCCAGCTAAATGATAAACAGCTCGAGTAATTTCCCACACAGCCTTTGTGTCATCACATATATCACATTTATGCTCCTGTTTATGAATCAACCGAGAGTCAAAATTGGATTGTTGGTTCCGACTGCCTTGCATTGACTCGGATTGAGAACTGAGAAGAATGATTATGATTGCATTTCCAAAGTATGTATTTTTATATGAAATCATTACATTTTATGGAATTTTATTGCAGCCATAATGTCATACGTTCTCCCCCCAACAGGTAAATCTTTGGAGAGAATATGAAATTTGGTACGAGTACGAGTATGAGTAGGTCTTATCGTCTCTTTCATTTCAGGTACCCCCGCACCGGTACCGGACACAGTTATTTGCCCTTTGAAGAGTGTGTTATTGTGGAGTGGGAAGCATGAGAACGACTATGACTATGACTATGACGACGACTATGAGTGTGTGTACTCCATTTATTGGAGGTTATGTGGTAAGGTAAATGAGACTCTAAAATGAAATGCCCTTATGGTGGTCTGGCAATGCTATGCCAAGTCATTGTGGGTGGTAGTGGTATGGTAAGGCAAATGCTGTGTAGTGTTTTCTCGTTTTCGTTCTCGTGGTTACCATTAAATGGTGCAGTGTGTGCGTAATTACTGTAAATCAGAATGAAAATGACCACTAAATTTCATTTCCAACCCCCTACTGTGAAAGTCAGCTTTCTTGGCAATTGCTATTTGGCATATAAAGACACACTTGGCATGGGAGAAAGAGAAACCAAGGTACTCCATGTAATAACACGTCAAAGACGATGTCGATAAATGTGTACAGGAAATCCATATAAAGTGAACATACAAGAAAAGCAACAAGGCAATGGAAAGGATTTTATTTTAAGAAAAAATTGAATGAAAATTATTTTATTGCATGGCTTGGCTTGGCATGACATCGCATGGCATGGCATGGCTTGACTTGGCATGGCATGGTCTAGCATGGTAGGAATGCTGTTCCTTAGTATGTATTAATAATGGGAAATGGGGAACGAACAAAGAGATCCTTTACGTGATCTGAAACGCTCTTTTTGGCTCAATAATTTCGATGTAGACCATGTTTCTGGAGACCGATGAAGGTGTGTATGTATATGTAGCTATTAATATAAATCATGTTAGGAATTTCCGAAAATACTAATGTATAAGAAGCACAAGTATTTCAGTTGGTTTTGAACATTTTGGGTGGTGATTCTGTGACAATCTATACAAAGCAATCATTAATTCAAGTTCATGACCATGGTTTGGCCATGGCCATGGCCAAGTTTCGGCAGGAAATTTGTTTGTATGTAGACACCCTGGATTGGACCTCGGTCGGGGTCGAGATTGAGTGATCGAACTACGTAGGTAGTAAGGTTTCGGCATGGGATGGGATGGGTTGGGCTGGAATGATTTGGATTGGATTGGATTCGGATTGGATTCGGATTGTACTGGATGGATTGGATCGACTGGATGACTAGAACTGGGGCGACAGAAATGACTCTGAGTCTTCAGCCTTCCTCATGATAAGGCTTAGTGTGGAATGGTATGGTATGGCATGGCATGGAGGAAGAAAACCATAGCATTGGATCGGATATAGAACAACATAAATAATATGTAGGTCCGTGTAAACACGAACTACCGAAGCGGATTTTATTGCTCTTCTAATTCAACTAAATCAAGCTTCATAAAATTCTACAAAGAACGTTAATGGCTTGAGAGATTTGGAACAAATCCCACCAATTTGTAACCTTGACTGTGTATGTATTTCTATTTCTAGCTGGCCTCCAGCAATCGTTTCATCGTCATCCTGGCTGGGAAAATGAAATCATATCATGTAATTTGTCCCCATTGTGTTTGTTATATTTAAGCAATGCCACTTCTGACAAACACCTTTCTAATAAATCAAAATAAGGCCTGGGAAAATTATGGTTATATGAACGCTATAGACACTTATATAATAACATGTACATTCCTATGTACATACATAATTTCCTTCTGTGATTGCAGCTGCTGTTGCTATTATTATTATTATTATTATTATTGCTATTACTATTGCTGTTGCTAGGCACTTGGATTTGAATTGTAGTTTATTTTTCGCATGGAATGCATAAATGTAGATATGCATTTCCTCTCCATCCGTTTACAATGCGTTTCTAATATTTTCATTAGTTAGCACTACTACACTCTTGAAAGAGATAAATGGGAAACTCACA
>JAAXYX010005755.1:0-10507 GCA_036851915.1 Ptenothrix huangshanensis | reverse complement strand
CATAATTAATAATTATAATAAGGAATAGCAAAGGACAGTTCTATTTCTTACTCCTAGTAATAAGTTACACCCTTAAGGAGAAATGTATCTTTGCTCGTCAAAAAAACAAATAATAGTGAGAAGTTGCAGATACGGAATTCATTCCGTGTATTATCTTTGAACTCACATTCTTCATGATTTAGTTATTCTCGTGATGCTTCTAAACTAAATACAGGGATGATTTATGTTAGAAGTAACATGAACCTGTGAGCAGGCACCGATCATCAATCATATTGACAAATATTTGACACCGGCTATCTTTAGAGGCCGGCTATCTTTATACTCAGTTGCATGATTTCCCCGGCTACCTTTAGAGGCAGGCTATCTTCAGAGGCAGGCTATAATTAGAGATTTTACGGTAATTACTGACTCGATCGAGCTGTTGGTTTTAAAAAATGTAAAATATTTTCAAAAGCCCGGTTTTTTCGTGTTTAAAAAATGAAATAAAATTTTTGGAGCTCCCCCAATGTAATAAAGATAAAATCAATCTTAACTGCTGTACCGCAAAAATGACGTAAATTGCCGGTATGCACTTACTGGCAGGTTGTAAATACATTTTTTCCTTGTCTCTTGTAATAAACTAACCTTGGTAAATAATATTGAAAATTCCAGACATCGGCCCTACCCTATACGTAAGGCCTACATATAGGCGACGATGTAGGCGACGGCACCAATTTTAGGTTTTGGACGGTAAAATAAAGGCTACGGTAGCCTAGGCACTTATTTTTAAGAAAAAAATTACGGTTAGGGTAGGCTTATTTAAACAACGGACGAATTCCGTAGAGAATTGAAAAATTCTCTATTTAATCTTTTGGAAAGACGGGAGTTGAAGTTAGTGGCGAGTTAAGTGTACATATTACTTTCCCATTATACAGTAAGGATTTACTAAAAACTGAGTCTTTTTGCACATTTTCTTTAAAGTAAACATATGATAACTGTCAATATTTTACACCACACCACAATGTGCTTTACCAATGAAGAGGAACCACCGTGGGTCTTTTTAACTTGGTACGCCACAGCATGCCTTTAGCGTAACGTTGTGTTGTTTATCAATTGTTTATCAGTTATATTTTATAAAACACGATTACATAATAGTCCTACTGCTCTAACTGATAAAATTAAAGTCAAATCATTATTCTTTAGATGAATCTCATTTGTTTTACAATTTTAGACATGTAGGCTTCAAAAATATTTTGTAGGCTAATAATTATAGGCTTCAAAAATATTTAATAGGTTAATGTAGGCTGCAAAAATATTTTATAGGTTACGGTAGGCCAAAAGCATATAGGCTACGCTAGGCGACGGTAAAAAAATAATGCAACTTATGGGCTACGCTAGGTACGCCGAAAAAAATTAAAAAAAAATATACGGCATATTTTATAGGCTAGATATCTGGCAAAATTCTGCTGAAAATCCATTCAGTTGGAGCTATGGTAGGCACCACCATGCTAACGAAACATTAACATACATATACTACTACCGTAAAACTTCCAATAATTCCCGGGGAATTATTTGGTGAGTAACTATTAGAGGTCCGGGAATTATTAGAGGCGAGGAATTATTACCAACCTCGGAAGTTTATTTTGCCATTATTGTTACATAAACTAAAATGCTATAGACATCACAAAGTGTGACTATTTTTGAATTTACTATTTTAAGTGCCAAAATTCTAACTTCTTCATATTTCCTCCTTTTGTGAAAATTTTGTTGTCTTCAGTCTTCAGTGGTCATCCAATCAGATTAAGAGTAAACTACATAATAATAGTATCGTGGGAATATGAGTACATACGTCTATTAATGTACCGGGGAATTATTAGAGGCGGGGAATTATTGGAAGTTTTACGGTATTTCTATTTAAGTTAAGGAACATGCTTACCTACATATTATGTAGGCTTGTGTATCAATGAATTAATTTGCAATTAACGTTTACTGCTGATAATCAATTACTAGCAGTCACAGGTATAGTTTACTGCATCATTGCCTACTATTGTTATAATTGGATCCAAGTTCAAACAAAGAAATTGTACTTGCAAGCTCAATCACAATTAAAACCTTTTATAATCACTACAACAATTAATACTCGCAGGTATTACAAGAAATTGTTCAAAAATGCTCACTGAAATGAATGGTGTTACGATGGAACTGCAGTTGTGTATTTTTCTACTTGCATTCGTGTAAAAATATAATACAGTGATTGTTTAAATGCATACTGCTGCTCTGACGAGCCAAGAGTATAAAAGAAACTCAAAATTCAGTCATTTACGTATAATTACTGTAATACTTTCTGTTTCATATTTTCAATTTCAATTCCATATCAATTTCGCATTGCGTAATGCCTGTGTATGTAACAGGGTACTATCAACTGTTGGGTAATTGTTTCACGAGTTAATTAAATAGGTGATACATATAATTATTAGAAAAAGGTGACACAGTTTGTTCCTTTAAAAATGCATGCATTATACACTAATACTTCATTTGGCTTGTGATTGTGCTAAACAACAAACTGTCGGTCACTAGTTCATGAGACAAAGGAGAGGAAAGATAAGAACAAATACACTTGAATAGGGTGGAAAGAAATGAGAAAAATAAATAAAAGGATAAAGAATGCTTCTCATTTACTTAATGCAACACCATCACCATTGTAGAACAAACTAGCAATTTGGTTAATAAAATAATTATCTTCTATAAATCTGTGCGGAAGGGGAAATGAGTGATTCAGTTTCAGTAGAAATATTATGATACGATAAGATTCGATACTATCGTGATTGACGATTCCGATTCCGAGGTTATGATGCAACTGCACCAGATAGTGACACAAGGTATGGCGAAGACGGCAAGCGTAAGTAATTTGATTTGGTTGCGAAATTAAAATTGCATTACATCACCTTCCCACGCCAAACTAAATAAGTAAGATCCAAGCCACGCCAAAATAAAAGCCAAGCTAAAATTGTGAATTCAATTCAATTGAATTTAATTTATGAGACCGTAATCATTTAATCATAATAATAACCCAAATAGCTATTACACTATATAATGCAATATCTATATTGAACTCTGCTCTGCATCATTTTACGGGCAGCTACATAATTACTCAGCTATTATTTTATGGTTTTATACTGCATTGCGATATTTTCATTCGACTTACATCATGCAATCCATCGATTCATTGCATGCATGCGATGCAACATGCAACTATGCACGTGCTAATCAAATACATTCCTACCTACCGTGCTACATGTTGTTAGCAAAAATTCGAAAAATTTTCAATCATATGTCTTCCGTCAATCACAACGCACATGAAAGCAGAGAAAAGAAGCAAACTAAGTACAAAACAAAATCATGCAAATTTACTGCAATTTGTAATATATACATATTATGATTAGGTATGTTACGGCTGGGATTGGATTCGATGTGTATTGGTGGCGACACATTTTAAATTATATTATGCCACCCTGATATTACATATGTGGCAAAATACTTAATGTCTGTCATTCGCACATAATCACATAATAGGTCGACATTTTTAGTCCTTGACGATTTCTGCCACAGACTATTTTTATACGTTCGTAGTTCAGGTCGTGAATACCATTATAACTGCCACAACCTTCAAACACCCCCAGTTCCTTTCTCATCTATAACCTTTAATTTTTTCTAGCTCCATTACATCATCATCAAATCATTTAACATTAAATTTAGGGGGGTCCGTTTTCATTTGATAACGATTCTTTTTGGATTATACCCAGATTTATCATTAGATTAGTTCACAGAGTATAACACAAAAAAGAAAATATAAACGCAGTTGGTAGCATTGAAGAACAATTCAATATACTTTTATCTGTATTCTACAAGGTGGTTTTAAAATGCTTACAACTTACAATCCTTTTGGTTTGGTCTTTTGGAATAATTGAGCTCAGTAATACTAGTACTACTGGCCTTTAGAAAATGACCTTTTAATTAAAAAAAATCCTGAAAAATATGTTGCTTCGAAGTCCTACCCAACTCTTAAAATAGTCCCAGCATAGTAGCTCGTGATGTACTTTACCTGCTCTACAATCTACGACAAGGATTGACATGCTATGGTCTGCAGAATTCGGACCAGACTACTGGTCTGGTCTAACGTTGTGGCTCATACCAGACCAGACATTTGGACCAAGTGTTAAAGAAATTAAAATGTATTAACCTCAACGACCATCTTTTTTTCATTATTTTTTTTACCCATTTTACTCTTTTTTGACTTGAGTTGTCTAAAACGCCCTAAATTTTGAAAATGTGGTCTGATGAGTTTTTGTTGTCTGGTCCAACAGACCGGACCAAGATCATAATTATGTACCCCTCTCATTTCATGATCTAAACTAGAACATTCAGATCACTAATCTACAACTACATACATAGTGGCTGCAAATAATGTTGCTCCACTAGAAAACAAAATATTACAGCAGCCCTCTCCAGAATCCAATTTATAGCAGCTTAGCAATGAAAAAAAGGAACACGTTTTCATTGAACTAGTAGCTACATAATAGCAACATCTACGAACCTCTGGGTCTGGGATTCATTTCATCTCGCATAAAAATATCGAAATAATAATGCGTACTTTTCTGCACGTTACATAGCATAGCACTGAACTTAGCCTTCCTGTGCCCAGATTCTATCTTCTTAAGCTCTTCCTTGCCATTCAGAATCAGGACAGGAGGATAGAATATACTACATAAGAGTATGTACTGCTGCAACTGCAACTACGACTTTACCAAATTGAAAAAATAAAACCCCTACTGTACTTGAGGTTCTAGGAATCATATCATACAGCGTGTAGGCAATTAGTCTACTTTTCTCTGTGTATACTACATATATAGATGCTTTAATAAATCGTGATTTTACCAAATGACGCATGATGAATAGTAATAGACACAAACATCATGCAATTCAATAACATCACAAAAATTCGAAGTTCGAGTTTTAGCGTTACAATAAGCTCTCGTTAGATTTTACTTCATAAGCGATTCAAAGCATAGCTTCCAGTTTATGTTTGTATTGGATCGGAATTGGAATCCCTTGAATCTGAATCACAGAATCAGTACAAGTACACTATCAGAACAAATCGTCTTAAAAATGAAAAAAATGCATCTTAAAGCCCAAAATCTTAATCACGGGTTCGTAATCTAAGCGCAGTATCAGTAAAATAGACATCTATTATGCATCTAAATTCCACCCAGAAGACATCTGATAAGCACCTTGACATGCACATTTTTGCATCTTCAGATGCAAGATGTCTTTTTGGCGTAATTTAGATAGGTATCTAATAGATGTCTATATTACAGCGTTTAGATGACGAGTTCGTGATTAAGATTTTCGGTATTATGATGAGTTTTTTTCAGTTTTAAGACGATTTGTTCTTAGTGTATAGATGCTATTTCCAAGTTCGACTTTGACGGGGTTTAATTTAGTACGACTCACTATCAGAAAAACATTAAAACAATTTTGTTTCACTTAAACCAAAATAAAAATGCTAGGCAGCAGGTTCAGTAAAAAAAATCAAAATACAAAATCAATAAAATTCTATTTAATGGAGCTCCAAACAATTATACTCTTCGTTCTAATTTTGCTCAAGGCGCTGCAGATTCAAAATCACCTCTTAAGTAATATGCTATATACATACATATATATACTTAAGACATGTAGGCAGATTCACTGCGAACGATATTCTAACAAAATTAAGAACCTAAAAACAATTATTTTAAGACAAAACGGGGTTACAAAAAACCGGATAATCGAAGATCGGATATGCGAGGTTTTACTGTATACAACTGCTTGGATTTGATTTTTTCATAGCAAAATAATAAAAATATGTTGTGTTACCTTTCAATACTAAAAAAATGTCGTTGTCATTATCATCGATCAACGTCATCATCGATATCAATATCTAAAAGTATCTAGCTCGCACGATCAACTCACGACCAACCTTCTAAAAATACAGAATTGTACCGCTGCCAGCACAAACCTGCTGAATATTCATAATATCTAAAAGTCTTACTACATTCAACATTTGAACAGCAACGCAAAACGTAACCATTCATACGTAGTATTTTGTGAAATAACAACACGAATTAAACAACAAAAATCCTTACGAGCGTAAAAAGTTGACAATTATTACAATCACACCCACAGCCACAACCCAGTTTATTTGTGTTCGTCATCAACATCAGCATCGAAATCAATCCGATACACCTTCTGGCATGCCCCTACTTAAAATTATTCTCCAAATTCATGTTAATACATGCTTATTATTCACTACGATATGCAACACCACGACCATGACCATATGTAACGTAACACCAAACCAAAACCAATATCAATTCGATTCCAGCCAGCAGACCTTTGCTTTGTAAGTTCATTTTAAACAGACACAAGAATCACACGTCACCCCCACAATCCCTCCGACCAGACCCAATGTATTTACTTAAGTCTTTTGATTTGCTTCTTTAAAACAAAAACAATTATTTGCATATCTATGACGTACACACAGAAAAGACAATTACGCATTCGCTTTAAAGTAAAAAAAATGAAATGGTAGGAACTGGAACTGAAAGTGGAACTGGATCTTGTACCAGTTTTGGTTCTGGTTCTGGTTCTCATTCTTATTCTCGCTGTTTGAAGGAATATCGATGCGATAATACATAAATCTGTAGCTAGTGGTGCTGGGACGATAGGATACAATATACAATACGATGCAATACGATACCAAATCGTTTTTCCTTTCCTAGCATGTTTACCTGTGTAGTCTTGTCTTGTAGACTCGTATACCTATCGAGTAGACTGTATGTTATTGTTATTGTCAATACAAGCATCTAGTAGGTAATTATGTTACTCCCTCACTCCCAACCACCTGATTGCGATTCCTTTGCTTATACCTTGTGAATGACTGTATGCGCTTGCCATGATATAATACGTAAGTACTACATGCGTCTACGTCTATGACTACCTGTCCCTGGCTCTGCCTCCCGTTGAGGAGTGGATTGGTCCTGTATTACATGGTGCTGGTACTAGTGTGGCAGTGCAGTGGCTGTGTTGTGCTGGGAGACTTGAGGATGAATGAAACGAAAGATTGAAGGTCTGGCTGAGGATGATGATGATGATAGCGATGGAGGATGAGGATGCGGATGGTAGTTGTGTTTGTTAGTAGTTTGTATTTTGAGTGAGGCTGAGTGGCGCTCGCGACGCCCAACACTAACACCAAGCCAAGACCAAAACCAAGACCAACTCCAACTCCCAACGTTTTGGTTTAGATGTGAGTTTTTGGAGTTTTGGTGAATGAGAGGAAGTGACGTATGAGGTCGACGTCTGGTGCCCAATGTTCTCCTCTCTCCTCATCCCTCGTCGTCATGACTATGGCTGGTTCTGGATCCCTGTTGAAACTTGTTCTATGAGCCAGGAGATGATTATACAGATGCAGATGCTGTTGCTCGTGCTCCACTCCACTCTTTCCCATCCCACCTTACCTTTGGGCTTTTACTTACTTTGTATTCACTCTTCACTCGTCTCCTCCACCATCAGTATCAACATCATCATCATAATCAACATAAAGGTATACCTACTGGACCTTTATTAAGCCAACGTAACAGAGGAAACCACACGGAACGAATGGGTGACACATGTGCGTGCATACTGCATACAGACCAAAGTGGTGGAGAAGGTCCTCTTCTTCCTTCACGTCTTCACCGCCCCGACTACAAGCACAAGCTACAAAGTAGAGGAACACTGGGCCTGACGACTTCTTGTTCTTAGTACTTCTTACATCTTGAAGAGTAGGTAGTTAGTGAATGGCAATTGCAGTTGAGCAATGAAATAGAAATATCAAATTAAATACACCTATAGTATAATCCGCATAGGAAGAATAGAGATCTCTATATACTTACACTATATTATATTGTAGATACAGATACAAGTTGGTGTGTGGTTTCGTTTCGTCTTCGTGCCATGCTGCATTATCGTATCGTGTACCCTTCTTTCATCTTTCTCTATTGATGATACTCGGCTGCCAGTGACTACTACTAGTTGTAGTTCATAGTTGTGCATCCACATCCAACTCGTATATCTCTGAATGCTGAACGAATAGATTCTATTCTCTTCTCTAATGTTTTTAGAACACAAAAATGGATAGAGTGGAATAGACATACTTTAAATCTAGTGCGAGAGAGAGAAGGATTTTATACTGACTGTGCTCGCATCTCACTGCAAGAAATCAGGACCAAGTCCAAGAAAGAAAGAAATTGAAGAAGTCAAGTCAAAAAGTAAAGAAGATTACATTACAATTACAAGTCAATACCACACCAGACCAGGCCAGACCAGAGTACAATTTAATAACAAGAGCGTCCATTAATATCTTTGAAAGGTACTTACTTGATTCGCAATTACAACTTACCTCTAGCTTATTTTCCATTTACCTCTTACTTTTCAGTCTTGACTTGACTTTCATTTTGGTTCATCATTCATCATTAGATCGGCCAGAAAGAAAGAGCTTATGGCTGGTAGTCAGTTTAGTCATTATAATAGTTTCATAAGATTTAAATGTTAAAGCTGACCGTGAAAGTTAAAAAGTGGATCCTAATATTTCGTGAATAATACTTTAAATGGTTAATTTGACTATTGGCTTGTGACTTGAAGGTAGTGTTAATTTAATGAATCAAAGTTGGATGTACAGAAATCTGTGTTTGCTACAATCAGAACCAAAATTGAAGTTGATTGTCTAATAAGTCACAGATGCAGTTCTTTCTAGTAAAAATAGAATTTTGTAATTACATTTTGCGTTTTATCCTTTTATTTTTGCTCTGTCCGTTGTCAATAAATTAGTGTTTATTATTTGGACCAGGTTGTTTAGGTATTGGGTATTAGTGATTTCTATCATTGGATTTGATGATATTGTCTGGGTTATTTTTTGCTGTGTAGATGCAGAGAAGTTGAGTGATTGATATGTTGAATGTGAACTTGTAGGGTATTTAATTTATTGTGATCAGAAAGTAGTATTATGTAAGAAAGTTTACGAATGACTGAACCTGATGGGTCAGGAGTTGGGCGTGCAATTTGTCAGCTTCGAATTAGCGACCTTTTAACATTTAATGTCAAAATACGAAAGCATTAAACGTTTTATACCATCTGACGCTAATTTGTTGTTTACGATGTAAAATCATTCTTTTACTGATCAGTCTTTAGCTGTTAGTCATTAGGGGAATTTTGAAGTTGGAATAAACAAAAAAATAAGTTTTTGCATTACGTGAATTTAGGAGTAAATCAATGTTGAAATATAATAGTGCATCATGCTAGTTGTGAATTTGTGAATGCTGCAATTACATCAAAGCAGAAGTTTTATATTTGACCATTAATGACTGAAACGGGTTGACGGATTGTATAGTTAAAAATGTTAAGTAGTTGTGTATTGTGTATAAAATAAAGGTTAGGAGTAAAGATAGAAGAAGTTAATGCAGGATGTGGACTGGGGGCAGCTGCTGCTCGCTCAACTAATAGTGGTTTCGGTTGAATAGGTACCTGATACAAAAGTTGAATCTAAAGCACAATAGAAAATCCAGTAGGAGAGCTATACTAGTTCATCGAAACTCCCAAAATCGAACTTACAAATAATTATATGATACTTTGTTTAGGATTGAATTTGGGTCAAGCTTACACTTATCCTTGTTATCATGAATAACCAATTATTATCACATATACCTTGTTTGAGGAATATTAATTTAATCATGATTTGTGGCTGTTTTTATTTTTAGAAAAATTGTGAAAAAGTTCCTCGGAATCTGTCGATGAAAGAAATCGAAGTGAAGAATGGAGTTTTGACGCTTTGCATTCGCATTCAGATTAAGCATTACTGCTTCACTGAATGATTGCGTTTCATGTGGTGGATCAAGTTTAGATTATTAGAAAATTAAATTTGTTGCTTTTCTACGAATGACTAAACGTCGATAAAGTTCTCATGCTAGTACAATTACTACCTGCTGCATAATCCTACAAACCAGAATGAATAAACTTGTACAACCCTTGACCATAAGTTTAGAGGTAAATGCATCGTGTGGTGAAAAGTGAAAAATAGCAGTTTGTAGTTTAGTTGAAGGTCAAACATAGGATCGAACGTTTAAATGTTAAAGTTCCTTCGAAAACCAAACATCTGAAGCAAACCACAAACCAGAACCAGGTATGTACTTGCACATTTAAAACTACATAACTATTAATAAAATACAAGGAATAACAATAAATAATAATAATATATACTTAAACCATGTAGTACAGCTGTTCTATGTCATGTCCTTGATTAAATTTTAAGTTTGTAGTCCAGGGTGTACTTGCAGTATATATTGTATTCATGCATAAACTTGGATTAATGAATTAATTAATTATAGGTTATTTGCTATTTATTTTTGTGGATAGAACTATGTTGTTGTATTGTAGTTTTTTTTTATTTTTCCAATCA
>JAAXYX010005754.1:0-10507 GCA_036851915.1 Ptenothrix huangshanensis | reverse complement strand
AGATTTTGTCCGTCGAGATCTAGACCTTTTGCATTGCGGATGAAAATTTCGAGATTCGAGATCGAGATTTACCCTCGAGATCTCGGGCGAGATCGAGATCTCGATCTCGAGGCTGACATCCCTAGTCATCATACACACATATTGCCTTCGTGCTCAAAATCTCATCTTTGGTTACTCTCTAGAGTGTTCAATAATTTTTCATCTGTTTCACAATCAGTATTTGCATTGAAGGCGCTTCGAGCTATGAATGCTACAAGGTTGTTAAGTCACCACGTGAGATGGTAAAGTGTAAAAATGTTTCGAAAGTGCCGAGCCAGACTGAGCCAGCAAGAGAACAGAAAAGCAGAGAACGACCAGAGCAACCTTTGCTTTGGTGCAGAAGATGAATGGGTTTCTATATAAAACCTTCCCTATCGCATTGTTCACTTGATGGTTTCTTTGAATTTTAAATTGAACCTTTCTTTTAACAGCTTGTGCTAACACTGAACAACTAATCTCCCCAATGATTAGTGGTACTCGCACACATGTAGTATGGCAATTGTGAATACATTCCCATGTAATAGGTTTTACCTTGTTGCAGCTAAAGATATTTGACATTGTCTGAGTAGAAGATTTAGGGATGCCGATCCTGTAATGACTGTACAATCTCCAAAATTTACCACGACAGTCTTTACACACCACCTTCACTTCTCCGTTTGAGCACTAGTACAGGCAGGGATACACTCAGGGTAGTCGTATACAAAAAGTCGAAGTGGGCTGCTCATGGAGCAATGCATGTGCACTCAAACACACACTTGATGCAACTTATTTCCCTTGGAGTCGAGAGCACAGAGTCAATAATAGGAATGGCTGAAAGGCTGGATGCTGTGCATAAATAGAGGCAAAGGGATTATTTATAAGCTTTTGGTAGTTTTACATGGAGGAATGTTAATTTACGTGTCTTTGTATTTGGACAGCGGAAGGGAACTTGAATGAGACCTCTATATCATTCAGGATACGGGAAGTGGTGTTGGACTCGGATCTCTTTGCAAGGGTGTCTCAACCATACTTCCTAATTCGTCTTTATGATAAGGCTGGAAAGCATCGACCCAGCTTTCCTCCGCGGTCACCGATAACAGAGGCAACAAGACGATCCACAGAACGCCATAACTCCAACGAAGGCCGACGGGTAAGAGAAACAAGACGATGGAGGGTAGTTTTTCCCTTCTCCCCCACAAACTTCCTTCTCTTTACTAGCGCCTATTTTTGGCACTCAAGAGTTACGTGTAAAATTCCGATCGCCTGCCTTCCCTTGCTAGACATGTCAGACCGACGCCGGCAGCTAATTTGGTAAAATGCAGGTATATGAGAACCCTACATGCATAGGATCGGACGAGCCGTGCGCTGGTTTGAGAGTGTGGTGTGGCGTGTTTATTGCATGTAGGGCTGAAACTCTTGAGTGAAAACCAGATGTTGTGGGAGAACATTGAGTGCTTGTGTTTCTTATGTGTACAAATTCTATCTGAGGATCAGCTTTCAAACAGTTTGACTTGATAAATTTGACACAGCCGGCAAGTTTTGCTGCACTGCGAGACTGGAAACTGGACGACTACCTCGATGAGAAGATTGCGACGCTAAATGCCAGGAAGCTTCCATCCGCCGAAGAAGTCAATCGGACCGTGTCCTCCACATTCCCCAGTCAGTTGGTCCAGGTTGATGTGACCGGTCGAGGTTTTGATCGAATGAAGGCCAATCGAAGATCCCTGGTCATCCACACAAAGAAAGTTCGAGTCAAACGACGGCGAAACACCATTTGTGGCTCCATGCCCAATAAAGAGTAAGTATTTTGATGGAGTCTGGTGATAAACACAACTCGTTACTTCATCTCATGGTCTTGTCAAAAATGATGTGCTAGACCTAGAATTTAATGCTCCGCTCATAACGTGTCTAATCAACCTAATTGCCGTGTAGGTGTGGAATACAAACGAGCTTTTCTTCCGTGGCATCGCCGACTGACAATAAAAAATACGGAATTGATTCTGGACATTGGAGTAGTTGCACGAGTTCTGCTCAGGGTGGTGTCGGGGCTCCAAGCTCGTCCTCCGCTCCTTCTCCTTGGGATCCAAACTCATTGTCCACTTCTTCCGATTTCCTTTTCGATGATGAAGACCGATCGCTAACCCCGCAGCTTGAAAATTTTACAGTAATTACCACATACCTTTTATCCTTGACGTAACAAAGTATCCACTCACCCATCATGCTTTACTAAATCCAATTCCAACTCACTCTTCCACTGCTACGCTATTGCTAACGATTAACTTGCCTTGATTCACAGGACGGCCTAGTGTCGGATTCCGATTCCGTCGACACAGAAGGCTACTTCACCTCCTTCCGAAATGAATGTGGTTTTCCCAAAGTCAAGAAATCGGGCAAAGAGAAGGATGACAAGATTCCATCGGCAACATTGGAGAACGAGTATGAATTATTTGGCAAGGGTTCGACAAGCACCACGGCGAGTTCATGTGGAACAGTGGTTATGCGAAACAAACCTGATCCACCTGCACGAACATCTTCGGTGGAGAATCTCTTAGACAAAAAATCATTACAGCCTGTAAGCGATGTAAAACATGTGAAAAAGTACACATATATCTTAGTCGAACATGAGCACTTCCGATAGACACTTCTCCACTTAATAGTTGTGAACGAGTTTACATGCATGCGTTGTGTGTGGAAAGCGGAACCAAGATGCTGATGCGAGGGCAGGACAAACATGGAGTTAATAAATGCTTGATTCGGTAATTTGATTTCAGGAGGATGCTGGTTGGGAGGAGAGGGTGAAGAGGAAATCATTGATAGAGCGCGTTCCCTCGCTAGTAGTGGTCACCCCATCACCGTCGTGTTCGTCTGGAAGTCCACCGCCCTTGAAAGATCCAGGGTCGGTTCTGGAGCACGAGGATTCGGATAGTGGACGACATACTCCCCGGGCAGAATTCTCAAATGACAGCGAGTCTTGCACTCTGAGTGACACGGACTCGGACCGACCAGAAGTCATGCTGAGTGACATCCCCCGACCAAGTAGTACAAACAGTACTGCCAGTAGTAACAATAGTAGCCGAACACTTACAAACTGCGCACCCAATCTACCTCAGCCAGATGTAATTCCCGATGTACAAGTCATTCGAACGATGGCAGTTCCAAAGTTAGACATTGGAAGAGAGTACTATGCACTGGACACTGTTCTCTTGGGCTCTTCCGAAGAAGAGCATCACGACGATGGAAGTAGTAGTGAGGCCAAGACGAACTTATCCCCTGCAGTCTCTTCCAAAGTTCGCGGTGCTCGAGTAGTTCTAGATGCCAACGGTGAAATCATCTTTTCATCGGAGACACTGAGGCGGAAGCGTCGTCACAAGGTGTCCTTTGACCCTGGTGATGCCGTCAAGCAGCAGGACTATGAAAGTCGAAGCAACTATTCTCGGATTCGAGAGTCCGTCTACGAGCGGATTCGAAAGGACACGAACGAAAAACTGTATGAATGCATCGAGGAGATACGTCGTCACAACATGAAGCAAAGTGATGCTAGTTTACAAGAAAAAACAAACATGTGTCACCCGGACTCTACCGCCGATAATTTCAAGAATAATTTATCTCGAACCTCACCTGGACCACGGGAACACGCGAAAGTTAACGTTCTCCTGGAAACTGATCTCGACTCTGCTATCCCACCCGTAATGCCTGAACTTAAAAACTTGCCAAAAATCAAGGACCGTCTAAAACGAAATGAAAGTTACCGAATCGCCACCGATGAAATCCCTCCGCGACCCCCACTCCATTCTCTCAATAATAAGAGAATGTCTTTACCTCAACATAATAGGAAGCGTGATATACCAGAAGAAGATCCGGTCTTTATTCAGCAGATTTTGAATATAAGTAGTTCGACAAATTGTTCCTCGGCTCGAAGTCCCACCGAGTCTCTCAACCGAATCACATTGTCTAAATTCGCATTGTCTCCTGATGACAGACCGTCTTTCTTAAGAAGAGGTAAACTTTTCTACACTGATATTTGGTAGTTACTAACTTTACACGCCTGTTTACATAAGCTATGTATTCAAACTAACTTTGCACGCCTCGTCCCTATTATCCTGTCTGAAGTCGCCCTGCCTATACAACCCTTTTGCTTGCTTTGGTGGACAGCATTTACCAGCGTTGATACAGCTATAGCTATATATGTATATATATATGCATCTGATATAATTATAAGTAATATGTACCGTATCTTGAAATTCTTGCGTTAGCATGAAGCAAGAATGTGGGGATAAAAGATAAAACAATAGAAATGCAAAAAAACAAATGTTAACTTGAGCAGTGCATGTGTCTTGACGATCCAGGTAGGATTATATCTTGTTTGAGATGCGCTTGCATGCACTTTTTTAATTTTAATAGAGAATCTTTTTTCCTCTGTCCCTAACATGTAGGCAGTTATGCTTAGATGTTTTCTGAATTCGTAACATCTGTTCGGCGTGGTCATTTCGAAAAGACCACTGAGGGAACCAAAACCAACTACTTTTTTTTACAACGAAACATTGACTTGTGCCCCAAGTTGTCAAAATGATGACATACAAGGCAAGGACGAAACCAGTTTGATATTATTGCCCTTTTTTGATTTGATGGCCGCATGCTAAGAGCTTAGCTTCGCCGTGGTTTATTTTTGCAATTGGAGTTTATTATTTTGAGACATTTCCGGAAAAGGATGTTGTAGTTTCAGTTTTATTGGGTGTAGTTATATTATAATTATATGATACAATACACAGTACAAATAGTATTACGGAGGTAGCAGTATAAACATTTATATTATCCCCAAAATTTCGTGCCAAGATTTTCAAACAAATAGTAGCATCTCACTTCACACTTTCCATTCAAGCATTTAAGTTGCTATTACTACGTTTCATATGCTCCATAATTTCTTCTGTGTCGCTATTCACTCATAAATATCTGCATCTGTGAAAGCCAGTTCATTTCTTGGAAGACAGGCCATGTCTTTATTTGAACTGCTCTCTTTGCAATTTACATGCCACATAAATTAGTCCAAAGTTTTAACCAATTCTAAACACATGTGTTGGCAGTTGACTGTGCAGGTCTGTGTATGATAATAATAATACAGTACAAGAACCATTGTTGCATTTTTACAGTGGTAGTCTATTATTCCTTGAGGTTGTTCCATTTTATACGTGATATCAATTCAGGGACTCTTTTCACTTCCATTTATCCCGAGTCCCGTTCCTGTTTGTTTATAAATAAATATAAATGATTGTTTACATTTTAAATTAGGCACACATTCATCACTCTGCCTTTTAAATTTCAATTTTTAACTGTTTCCTATTCTACTATTATAATGACCCCCTTCACACTAAATTATCGGTGAATGAAAAATTGAAACCTTCTCCTCTTCCTCTCGTCTGTAAAACTGTAATGTATGTTGAGCAACTTTTAATGTTCTTCAACTAGTGGTCGGCGTGGGCCGGGCCGGCCCATTGGCCCATGGGCCAAACCCGGGCCAGGCCGGTCCGGGCCGAGGAAGCTGGCCCGGCCCATTATTTTTTGGCCCGGCCCGGACCGGCCCATTGGCCCATGGGCCAAAAGCAGTTTGAAAAAATGCATTTTAATTATTGCAAAAGCCACTTTTTGTTGAGAAATTCCTACTTCTAAGCAAAGTAAATTCGCAGGGGTGCTTTTCAGAGCAATTTTCTCTCGTAAAGTCATCAAAATTAAGGTAGAAATTGAAAACTATTTTTTTTTAATTTTTTTCTCGGTAAATGGACCAAATGGGCCGGGCAGGGCCGGTCTGGGCCAACCAAACGGCCCGGACCATATGGGCTGGGCCGTAAAGTTGGCCCGGCCCGGCCCATGCCGACCACTATCTTCAACTTGCTCTCTATATTCCGACAGGTACATTCCTAACCGAAACCAAAAAGTGTCTATGATGGTGATAGCATTGTATTTTTTTAGTCCGTTGTCACATATATTTAATTCAATTTAAAATTATCTACATTATCCGCTAAGCGACCGCAATCATAGATGGATATGTAATAAATAAGTAGGTATAGGTACCTACTAATCTGAAGTTTTAGAAAAGTATAGGCACTTGTGTATGTTGTTGTAACTATGTATTCTTCTATAGGCATTTGAAATGTGATAGAAAGAGACCACCTTTCAACTGAGTTCTGTCAGTTGATGTTGATTATTGTTTTTTGTAATTCAAATAGAAACGTTAGTTTTAGCTCATAGATTGTAACATGTTGGACTAAAACTTTTAGTAATGCATCACTGAAATCTACATATCTAGTTGTTGTGTCTTGTTCAGTCTGTTTACCGTCGCTGAATATCATTACTTTCAACTTCCTTTGTTGTTTAAGTTGAGCTCTCAATGAAATTCATTTAGGCTAATGTATCGTTTGCTGGTGGTAATTTATGGCCCACACAGTGTTGTAGCAAATCTAATTATTCTTAATGGTAAAAGCGTGTTTGAACTATAGTAGAGAGTAGTCACCGGCACCGGTACATAGCGTTCGTCGCGTTGTACTCTCACAGTTCAACTTGCAATCATTCCCATAATGAATGAAAACAATATTAGAGGGGGAACACTGCTACGTGCACAGTAAAACAGGGCAAGCTTGAAATTCTTTTGTATCCATGAATGTTGGCGTTAATCCTTTCCCTCAGAATCACGTCTTCCACAACCTTTCGCCTCTGTCAAAATTTAATTAGTGTATTATCTATCGCATAAAAATTCTTTACATTTCTGTCCTCTTTCGCTAACAGTAATACTTACTAAAAGAGACTTGTTGTCAAGACTGTCTACTAACTCTAGCTAATATTATGAGTACAATCACATCACAGACAATTTCATTCTTTCATTTTCTCTTCGATTTGAATTTTTGCAATGTTGAGTTTAAAACTATAACGGTTAACGGATCAGGCGACGACGTACTGAATACGTACTCACTGATAAATATGCAAGATATCGAGAAAATGTTGATTCTTGTGCCACGGCTTCAATGGACAATATTTGATTATCTTAATGTCTTATAATTATGTATAATTATATTTACTATTATAATTATATATAAAAAACAAGGAGCTAAAATGCCACATTTATAGACCCTTGTTAATAGACTTAAGGTTTAATTTTTAGATGACTGGTTTTAACGTTATGTGTATTTATAGTACTTAATCGCCTAAATTATAACCTACCGTGTGACAGTGACGGTCACTTTACAGTAAACTAATATAATCATATAGATACACCTATAATTTTTTTATTTTGGTTTTTGTCGTAAAGCAGAGCTTGATGTATTTATGTTGCGGTTTTTGTTGCGTAAATGGGCTTGCACCAGCTGGTTTAATATGTATGGTCATTGCTGCTGTCGAGGAAGCACGGGTATTGTTATGCACTTTATATAACAACATGCTGTAATGTGTCTGAATAGTAATTAATATGATTTTGGTAATGTCGAAAGTTAATAGTATGGTTTCGTATGGTATCTGGCATTGTATTGTATGGTATGGTATGGAATGGTTTGGAATGGATTGGAATGCACATGGCAATCATAGTTTTGTATTTGTGATAACTACATTGCACTGTAACAAGTGGTATACTTCTAGCTTCAGCATCAAGCACGCCGTGTACAAAGGACTGATAATCAGTAGTTAGTAATTGAGTGTATGTGAACCTTATTGTTGTATTTAAATATAATTATGATTATTATTGACGAAATAATGTTCCTCTTGTACATTTTGTCCCTTGTCCGCGCTAACCATTTACTCACCCGACTTGTCTTATCACTGGCTATCGATAATTATTAGTTTAATTTATTAAACCCTTCTTTCATTGTTATTCCGCGCATCTTAATTTTACTTTTTGCTTGGACATGCAACCCCAGTATGTAGTTCCCACATTGCATCCCATATGATAACTCTGGAGTAAGATAGTTTTAAAAAGCAGAAATGTGAATGTAAAAAGTGCACCCATTTAATTGGACAGAATCACCACCCACGATGGACGATATTTCAAAGGAAATTTATCGCTTCAGAAAGAAGTTCAACATCCAGCCGAATGCAACTTCTACTCCAGCCTCCACACCGAATCCGCATCCGAAATCGTCAGGTGCTTCGTCAGTGCCGGCTCAAACACCTAGCCCCAACCCTAAGCAATATGTTAACACTATTCTTCCTCCATTTCCTTCCATTACGAGGCGTAAGCCTTTAACTTCTACCCCGGTAAAAAATAATTCTAGAACAAGTCAAGATGACAGTAACCAAGTACCAAATAGAATGTCTCATCACTATTTTCCTAGTCCTCCCACCCAATCCATTAGTAGTAGAAGTTATAACTCCTCGTCAAACAATAGCACCGCTAAAACCCCTACATCCAGATTTTTCGGTCTGAGACCTTTCCTTACGGCAAATACTTCGAATGTTGCTGATAATGTAAAACCAGGGTTAATCTCATCAAATCCAACGCATCCCCATCGAAGCTCAACACGCCTAGTAGGATCGGTTACCTCGTTAGGGGATTTCAAAAGATTACTGCAAGCAACCCAGAGAAAACGAAGCTCCATTTCCGCAGTGGAAGTGCTCAAACCAAAGATTGGATTAGAAACAACTATTTGAGCGAGAATGAAGAGGCTGCATGAGGCTACTGCTCGAATTCGAGCAGCGATTATGTATTATTATTGCTTCATTTTATATACTCCCTATATAAGTTATGATTTTGTTTGTAAGACCGGTGAAATGGCCTTTGAACTTCTTGCAGTAACTGCTCCATATTTTTGGAACTTCTTAGCTAGAAACTTGTGATAAGTTCCAGCGAATTACTTAAAAAAATTATCTATTTGATTCTACTAAGATATTCAACGTGGGATTAACTGGAGAACGTATTATGTATTACAAATTACAATACAGTCTTGGTATTTTTAGTCCGAATTATTTTTTTCACGTAATATCATTCAACTTCCCTGTTGAAGTGGCCTTAAGAATAATGATGATGCTCTGTTATGTATCTCGTTTGGAGTCAAGGGGAAAATAATTTATTTAATAAACGCATTATTGAGTTATGAATGTGTCATTTCAAGTGTTAGTGCTTGTCTGCATTCAACGCTGTATGCTCAAATTGCTGCACAACTGACCACTTGGCAAAACCAACTCACACGATTCAATAATGCTTAATCAAAATAAAAAAGTTTGTGGAAAATACAGGACGTAGACAAGCCCAAGTTGCTGAAGTTACTTTTCAATCACCGCTGTTTGAAAAAAGTAAAAGTATAGCATTAATTGGAAACCCATAATTCATAATAATCAAGCATAAAAATGTATCCATGTTGGGGAAGAATGAGAAAGGAGCTTTGCACTTTGCAGCTTTTGCAGGAATGACGAATGCCAAAAAATGATGGGTGCTGCTGGGAAAGCTATTTCGACATACCTACACGATAAAAAAATAGACGGAGATTTACCGGATAGGTATTATTTTGTAATAGAAACTTCTATTACAAATACATCAATAGTGTAACCTATTAAATATGTCAATAGTTTTAAATTAATGTTAATCATTTACTGGGCCCCTCTATTAAAATCAATAGTAATATATATATGTTAATCTCTTCTACCGTTTGTCCTGTAAAAATTAATAGGAACTTATGTTACATTTGCTTACAGGATCCCTATTGATTATTAATAGATATTTCTATTACATAATCAATTTATTAACAAAATATTAGGCAAGACCGGGATTCGAACCCGGGACCTCTCGACTCTAAGTCAAGCTAATAGTCAAGTTAATAGCGGCTTCATTAAGGACCTTTAATTTCGACAAAACACACGGTGTAACAAGGGTTCCGGTTGAATCCTACTACCGGATTTGTGCTAGCCAATAATTGCGTAATAGTGATATCTATTAAAAGTAATAGTTTCTCCGGTTATATGTTGTGTAACATGTTTTTCGGTAAAAATCAATATAATTAGATCACAGATCACTAATGTTTTTCCATTTTAATAGGGTTACCGGTAGAAAAAGAACCTACCGGATTTCGGTTGACCATAATTTGAGATTTTACCTACTTTCTTGTTACGATCAACAGAAACCACTATTGCTTTTTTTTACCGCCATCCCTATTACCCTTTTTTTACCGTGTACTAATATTCTATGAAACGATTCTTCCAATAAATCGCAGGAAACAGAAAAAATTGGATAAAGCGCCAGGTATGTAACTAAAATCATGATACTACCAAGCTCGGTGTTGCCTAATATTTGCATTCAACTCAATCGTAAACGCTGCAAGTCGTTACTCCTCATACGGGAACGAATTTCCGTTTTTCCTTATCTGGTAATCTACCCCAGGGCAAAGGTGGGCCCTACCCTACAAAGTAGGCCTACAAAGTAGGGTAGGATGTAGGTAGGGGAGAAAATATAGTCGAAAGTAGGTAGGGTAGGAAGGTAGGCAGATTTTTTTGCCTATTTAGCCTACAAAGTAGGGTA
>JAAXYX010005753.1:0-10507 GCA_036851915.1 Ptenothrix huangshanensis | reverse complement strand
CAAGGATAGGAAGCGGTAGCAATAGAAAAAAGAGCGAAGTTGTGGTGCACGGAATGATTGGGACTCGGATGTTGATTGTATTAGCATAGCCAGGACAGCGATAGCTTTATAGAGAAATACCCACCCGCTGGAGATGGAACGGGAGTTGGACTAATGTAGCGTGATGGAGATATAGTGAAGTAGTATCTATTATTTATTCTAGTGGTGCAGCTAGCATTTGAACGACATTTCAGTTTTAGTCTCTCAGTTTCTGTATGTTTATACGATAATAATACTTATAGCTTGGCACTACATGTTAGGTTGGATCCAACTCCACACAGCACTCCCGAGCTTAGGAGCTATAGGCAATGAAAGTGGAATAATATGCCAGGCACCATCCGAATGCAATGCTTCAACTGGAGCTGCAGCTCTCCGTCGTGTCCATGCATACTGATACAAGTTATCCGCCTGAAGTCCGTATGAGGACGCCCGCCCTTCCCACGTTCTTGCTTCTCAGACGCCCCGAATACTGCTGGGAAAAGAAAGAGGAAATTTATGAGAATCATTTCCAGTTGGAAGGAAGGCAAAAGGAAAAGATCGGAAAGAGCACGCGAGATATTCTTGAGGAGAAAGCCCAGTTCGGGTTCACATCGAGAGACCACATACCACGGGAAGGGAGAGAGCGGAGGCAGAGCAGTACGCTCAGTTAGTTCCATCCATCGCTCTCTTTCACCCAGACAAAAATCCAGAATCCGCTTACTTCCTTGCTCCTCACGACTAAAATGCTCGTACTACACTTAAGGGAAAGTCCATTAGAAAGAAACCTATAACATAGTTTACTTTGTGTGCTCAGCCTACGTAGCATGACTACAGTATGGGCTCATGCACTAGAAACCCATTATGGAACAATAGGAAAAGTAGATATTGCTTTTCTCCATTAATTTCTTCTTCTTTCTCCTGCTCACTCACTACTTCTCCTCGCTCCCACTTTCTTCCTCTCCTACTCCGCTCTGCCTTCCACTTGTGCTTATGTCGCCTGCGTGGGCATTTCCCTTCTCCTCGCCTTGGAAAAACATTCTAACATTCGTTTGAAAAGGAAACACTAAGTGGAAAGTACGTTAGTTGACTAGTCGTACAATAGACAAACGAAATGGGGGAAGTTAATGCAAAGAAATGAAATTCATGGCATACGTACCACTTCCAACGTCGTTTCACTTCTTTCCCAACATGTGCGCCATTCACATATACCGAATATGTTCGTCTGTGATGTGTGAGTGGAGCAGTGGACGTGTTCCTATAATCCAAAGTGCACAGCCCGACTCAAAGTACGAGTTCGTACTCCGCGTCTCTCTACACTTTCCTCTATCTTCTTCAAACTTCGCTATAACTGGTTTAAATAGCCAGCTCAGCTATTATCAAAATCGGCCTCATTCCATTAGCACAGAAATAACGTATGAGAGTAAGTTGATTTTTTACAGAATATTAGAAACAAAATTAACAAAAATAAATTTATCTGGCCTTACTTCCACATGGCATCACTTTCCCTACGACTAAAGAATATTACAAAACACGAAACGTGTGCTGAATCCAAATCTTGAGCGAGATGACAAATACTTTCTCCTTGAAGTCATGGACCGTAACTGCCGCCGTACGTAGCCATAGTTCCCTCAAGTCCATAACTAAGCTTCTGAGTACACGCTAACAATTTTAGCGGAATAACAAAATCAAATCTGGTCCAAGTTGTTCTAATTCCTTTATTCTTGCCATGCCACGCCACTCCACGGCGCTAGGAAGTAGAAAGAATTCCATGAATAAGATTTTAATTTCTGAATTGAGCAATCCATATAAATAAGAGTTAGGTCCCCTCTCCATAAATATCTCATTAGTTGAGGCAATAAGGACATACGGGATCTCCATGGCTTTCAACGAGCCCATTCTGCTTGTCAGTGTCAAGTAAATACAGGACGGAGCTGGAGATAGAACCGAGGATGGGATTGTCGGGGAAAGGAGCAGAATTAGAGTTTGGGAGGGTTCGTCTGGGATTTGACATGGTTGTTCTTGTCATTGGATGCTGGTCTGAGAGTTACAGAGTTGGAAATCGCCATAGCACCACATTGTGTACATGATTGTATGAGGGAGACGATTCTTATGGCGATTCTTATGCAGGGAGCGAGAGTCGTAGTTGCAGTGCACAACCCAGTGCCAGTGTAAATGACCACTTGGAAACAAAATCTGACGGAATGAGCCTAGGGTGAGACAAGCGGTCAAGAGACATTAATCCCAATTAAGAGTATATAATTCTTTAATCAGGGGAAGTGCTTGTTGTGTTGTAGTAAGTTGGGTGAGCCGAAATACATACGCGCACCAAAGCACCGCTCCGTCGCCTTGTCCACGCAGCCACACATGTAATACATTAATCTGACCCAGCCGACGACCTCATCATGTTCAACATCATTTACCTACACTTGCCACATTAAGATATTGCTCTTTGCCGAAACTAATGCCTTCTGCCCTTCCACATGAACAAAATGTCTTCTGACCTGACTATCGCTCTTCCACTTGCTCCTTTCATATAAGTTTATTTAGGGGTTGTCGCTGTGGAAATGGGTTGAAAATATTTATTACTCCAAACACCAACCACGCATCCAAAGCCAGAGATTCACAGCACAGCTTACTGGCCACGTCATGTCCTCCAACCAATACCGATCGGCATTCATCCTTATTACTATCCAATTAACAGTTTTATGCAGTCTCTGATTTATCCAATCAGATGCCAGTGTCTTCGCAGTTCCTATAATTCATTCATACTGAAGCTGCTGCTTGACAGGTTGGCTAGAATATTTTTAATAGTGCAATGTCAATGCTGACCAGGCATCCATCATCTTCGCTCGGCAAAAATGAAGCTTGCATTGAACTTTAACCTTAAAATGGAATTCTTAGGGATAAAATTGGTTAATAAAGATTGGACGTGTTATAATGGTGGTGTCTAAATTATTGCTGGCGTGGCGATTTGAATTTATTGATGGAAGGGAATCAGGTGACATGGAAAAGTAGCATCAGCACATCAATAGTCGTCAAATGGTTGTACCTCTGTCAGTTTCAACTGTGGCAGTGCGGAAGGCAATAGCGGGAGGAAGTAAGTAGCTCCTTTTCCTTTTCTGCGTACCTGTCTAAAAGCAAACCAATATTTAACCGTCAGCATTTTCATTTGCAATTTACTCACCCCGTTCCGCAGTTGAGTTGATATGAACGTGAACAAAGTGAGAACTGAAACTGGGAATGGAAATCGGCTTTTGGAATTTGAGTTTGGAAAGTTTACCCAGCCAAGTAAAGAATGGAAGTAATCAACGCCAATGGTTGAATGAGATTGGATGGGAATCTGAATCTAACGAGAATAGATGGAGACAAATCGAAAGGAATCAACAGACGATGTTCGGATACAATTTTCCCCGCGCTCTCTCTCCGTAGATTGTTTACATAGGTATGAGTTTCTTTTCATGGTGAATGGTGATGTGAATGGAGAAAAAAGGCAATGGCCGTTCTTTGAAAGGAGCAAACCCACGGAGAGAAAGATGTGAGAAAACCCCGGAGTAAAATAATTCTGTGGTCCAGCTGAGGCAGCAAAATACATTCTTCTCTAGCAGAGTTAAACCTTTCAATGTTTTTTTCAACGAGGAGGAAGAAAAAGAGAATATAATGGAGAAGATCCAGAATCCACATGGAACGGGAGCGACTGGAAGTGAAACGAAAGCAGTGAAGAGTGACTTTAGCTTGGCTGGGAGTGGAGTCGGAGAGATACATAATGGTGAAGTCTGGGGAATTGGCTCAGGTCTATTATTTCAAGCGTCTAGCATCCACTGTATACCCTTTATCTATCGAGCCACTATGACTTAGACTTGACTGTGGGCCGTATGCTTGTGAGTGAGTGAATAACTCGCAACTACACTCCATGCAATATGGGCGTCCGTATACGGACAGATCACACACTATGCTCGTGCTAGGTAACAAGAAAGAAAAAACGAGAGAAGCAAGTTCTTTCCCCATAAATAACGACGAAAGAAATTGGAAATTGGATTTTCTTTTCTGCAGCAAGGCAGGAAGGAGCCAGTGAAGCAAACCAACCCGCCACCAAAGCAATGCAGTGCAGTGCAATGTACGACGAAAATCTTCGAGTCAGTTTGTGTGCAGCTCAGCCAAAAGATTTATCCGGACTTAAATTTACTTTTCTGACTGTTTTTATGGCACAGACCAGGACTTTTTCCCGCTCCGTTTTGTCTCACACTCCTATCCGATAGATTCATCGACCACTTCCTTATCTTTGTCTTCCCTTCCCTCGCCTTACCTTATTTGGTCCTTTCAGTCTGTCCTCCTTCCATTGTCCTTTACGCGCTATATACTCAACACTACCGGCAAAAGCCTCTTACTCCTCTTATTCCGGCTTTCCAAACTTGAGATGATCCATTTAAATGCATTTCCCTGTACCTTCACTTAGGTTATGTCACATGCTCCATTCCTAGCCACGTTTAGTTTTTAATAGACTTTTGTGTGAAAGTGGGTATCCTACGAATGATTAAGCATACTCGAAGAATCCGTGAGTTATGAATGTACAGAAATGAGGAATAAAAATCTAGGAATTGGAAATACCATAATTTTTAGAAATGCTAGGAAACCAGTAAAAAGCGGTGGGGAAGCTGTGTACTGCATGCTGACTGCATTACTTTATGAACTCATTGTCAGACTCGACTGATGGACTCAATAGGGTGAAACTAATCGAAAAATGATTCGGCGCAGCACCACATTCCGATGCATTTACTTTGAGACTGACGTAATAAAATCCGTACACGTAAGGTACAAGAACCACGACTAGCACCAGCTCCACACTACTCGCGTATGTAGGACTCACGAGATAAATGCTCAAGTTTTAGAGCTCGCAGGAATCCCAATCCCATGAAACATGTTTGACTTGGTTTGTGACAATCGCAACGCTCTGTATAAAAGTCCCAACTGTGTGCAGGGAATCTATGAGGTCTGGGATAGAGAGGGATTCCGTTCGTGCAGCTCAAGGCCTGGCACTATTCAAACGTAGATGAAGGTACGTTTTATGAAGACTTGAAATACCGATAGACCATTGCATTTATATTGTGTCTGCTGACAGTACACTGTATCATGTTGTCATATCTATATCTTGAGGGAATGAGGACATTACGAGAGCCTCCCTAGTTTCCTTTCCTTCCACTGCTGATGTATGTAACGACAACGAGACGTATCACATTGGCAAGTGTATTTATGAAAATGATCTTGCCCTGGCCCGCTAGCGAAGCAGGATGCAACTTGGTACTTCTATCTCTGATAACACTCTAACCCTATCTCATCCCGTCTCAGCTATATTTCATCTTTGTCGACATAATTTCCTGCCACTTTTCTTATCACCTCCGTCTATCTCCATAATAAAACCATATTTGTGTGTGCTACTCTTTCCTACCACAATCACCAGCACACTCCTTCCTCTTGCAAACTTCACCTCCACATTTCCTCTCATTCTTTCTCTCCTCCGAAAATGAAACTAATACCAGCTCCGGCTTAATCTTCCAGTAACCACTGCATAACTGATAAATCCTCTTGATTTAATTCTTTCATTCTTTCCACTCAATTCACCTTTTACGAATTTACGAATCCCTTTCCTTCAAATTATGCGTTGGTCATGTTTGTGCAAATATTCATTGAGCTTATCAATGTGTAATTGGTTGTACCTCAATTGTCTTACCTCACAAACAGTTAAATTATCAAATTATGCAATTCATACCGCAACGCTTTCGTTAGATGAAATAACGCCTTTACACCAAATTAGCTTTTGCCTGACTAAATTTAATAGCTTTTAGAGAGAAATACTTTATTCACAAAAATAAACGAGGATGGCCTAAAAAGACTCACTGTACGATATCATACTTCGAAGACTTTGCGTAAGCAACAAAATAAAATTATAGCTAAAACAGTATCAGTTTTATTTAACCAATTTTGCCTTCCCCTTTAAATCCCATGTAACAGTAATAATCATGTCAAACCTGTAAGATGCACTTAACAAAAGTGCACAATAATTTCTGCACCTATTTGTATGTATGTACATAACTGGTTAAGAGATTGGAAAGAAAAAACGATGTTGAATTTATTGAAACAACTGTGAGTGAGACTTAATACTTTTGGTGACTGTAATTGTATCGATAAAAAATGATACGGGAGAAGGTACACAGATGATTCCTATAGAGAATTGATTGTAGTGATCGTATATAGACATTTATTAATTGGCCTCCTCAGAGAGTCGCTACCGCAAGCCACTCCAAGTGAGTTGTTCTTCCAAATGAAATTGAATAAGTGACTCATTCATTCAATTGTGTTGATCGGGCACGTCTTGCTGAGTATTTTATAGCTTATCAAAGCCAACCGCAACAAAATAAAAGAAATCCAAGTTGATTATGAAAGTAGGCGGCAATACCAATCTATCGTACATACGGATACCATGCTGATTGCGTATGAGGGATCAATGGTTGAATATGAATTTAAATGTAAATGATACAAGCAATAAGCGGTGAAACTGTAGACGTAGTCAAAGGCGAGAGGAACAGCGCATTCCTTGAGGCATTTCAAGTCAATCAGAAATCAAATGTAATAATCACAAATAATCAAGTGGACATTTATGTGGTTATCAAGTGGGAGATCTTTATTGAAACCCATCATTGTTTGTATTATGACGTTGATGATAATGAACTCTGTCGTTATCTCGGCGATAAATCTTTGATCGAATTACTTACCACCAGGAGGCATGTACATACGTGACTTGCTCAACGAATAAAATCAACTAGCGCCAGGCCAGGATATTGCTGTTTTTGCTTGCATTTAAACACTGACTCGTTTACACACATCCCCGCACAATACACGTACCTAAATGCACCACAAAAGAATTCGGTAAATTCCAGCTTACAATTTTAACATACGAATACAAACGTAGTTGCTGCTCCGCAACACAGTTTTGCCGTGTCTTTATTTGCCTCGGACCGCAGTTGGAGTTGGGACTGGATCATCATGTAGGTACATATTTATGTATGCATTTCATCATTGGAAATACTGCTGTATGTACTTTGGTGTGGGACACTGATGCTGCTGGATCTGTACTACCTGCCCACAGTTTGTAGATCGGAGCTTAGTTGATGATGGATACTAATATCCCATAAGGAAAGCTCACAGCAACAGCTGGCATGTTTCAAATAAAATTATGTATGGCCATATTTACCTTTTATGACCATCTACATTATCAGCAGTATGATTGCACGTATCGGCTCCAACTCTTCTCTCAGAACTCACAACTGACGTTACTGCAAGGATAAATTCAAGATTTCCTCCAACTGACTACGAGCGGCTCTGACCAGGCGGTGCTCCTCCACTGACGTAACACTCGGCACAGCTCATGCTAATCAAGTCAAAGCTAAACAAAGCACCCAAACTTTTGCTCTCTAGTCTTTGTCTGCCTACGTCTATAGCGTACCCTGAGGTCCTCAAGCCTTATCCACCCTCTACCTTTCAGTTCCTCAATCTCAAGTCCAATCTCCAATTATTCCCGACTCACTAGGACCAAAGCAACTACATACTTGGAATCATGAAATACATAGATTCTCGAACGAATTACCAATCCCCCAAATGTATGCACGCCACGGCAAGTACCACACTAACTCTAACTCAATCTACAATCCAAGTAATTTTAGTTTTTCGTAAACGCACAACACACATCATATACATAGCAATATTTTTCATCTCAGTATCCTTTACAGCAAAGTACGAAAGCCGATAATAATTAGCAATTATAGTAACTTATGATATAGCATCGAGGGCTATACACGAAATTAAAACTCCACATTTGTTCACGTTTTACAAAAGTGGACACGTTTGGACTCATATGGTGGTGTTTATACACGACATAAAGCAGGTATAGATGGGTCGTAATCATAATAATGATGCAAAGGTACTTGCATGCCAGGAACCTACGTATGTATTGGGAAGGCTGTTCAGGCTCATCGAACAAAACGCGAGACGCAACCACATCAACCTGCCCTTTACATACAAGAGACGAGAGCGAGAAAGCTGAAACAAAAAGTAAACGGAACGCACGAAATGAACAATTCATAAAGTCAAAGCCATGGAAAAAAATGTCATAAAAATAAATTGCAATCAGCACGTCCGCCGCATTGTCTGTTTTGTTGTGGTAATGAAGGCTTCGTAATTACATTGTTTTATGATTGTAACTTGTGTATTCGTATCTCCGACGACGAGTACGTTGGTTTGTTTTCATGTCGGATAATGTTTTCGTACAATCCAGAGAGAAATAAGAGAGGAAAAAACTA
The DNA here is from genome assembly GCA_036851915.1 of Ptenothrix huangshanensis. Lineage (NCBI taxonomy): Eukaryota > Metazoa > Arthropoda > Collembola > Symphypleona > Dicyrtomidae > Ptenothrix > Ptenothrix huangshanensis. Next base: position 2,138 of record JAAXYX010005753.1, on the reverse strand, counting down.
ATTGTTAGGATGACGTTTGCGTAAGGGAATACCTACCACACAAATGAATTTTAATGCATTCCATGAAGCCAATTTGATTTATATACGGCTATTTGGTAACCGTCATTTGTAAATTAAAATTATTTGATTGGGCACCGTGTCCTAATATGCAATTGCTTGTACTGTGTGTGCTTACAGACCTCGTATTTGTACCGCAAACATTCTCAAAACGTATCTGCAACTGGACTGAAGCATTCAATGACAATTGCAAGTGCATTTGAAATAATCATTGTATTAAATAGATAAATAATTACGTGCGCAACTATAGATCCAAACTTAGATGTTCTCAACACAACTTCAAAATTTGGAAAACGAAAAGAATTAGCAAATAAGGCGAAGACTTTGGCAGATACGTTTGAAATGTGTGTCCACTGGAATGATTATCGACATCTGAGAAGGGGGCAGTGCTAGCCGGTTGCATATGACAGAAGAATTAGTGTGTGAAGTTAATGAGTAAGGAAGTGGTGATGGAGTAGAACTGTGGAAAGCCCATAGGCTCGACCAGGTATGGATGGCTATAAAATGTTATAATGAGTTTATATGGCGTATGGGCGTCTTTTAGACAGAACCTATAATTCCATGAGGGCCACCAAATTATCCTTCGGTAAAACAGACGAGTTTCTTCCCCAGCGGCAGTCACTTCACTGTGGCCGGTTCTCTCCTTCTCAAAATAAAAATGGAAGGAGAAATATTCTGAACAAGTTTTAGCCTCTCCTCTACAAGCTGGTTTTCAGGTTCATTCAAACTAAGGACTAATGCAAGATTTGTGTGTAGTTTTCAATTTATGCGCTGTTATTCTCGCCATCATTTTGGAATCTATGTGCGTAAGTACATGTAAACGGTGAATAGTTTTACTTAAACTCTGTACGGCGTGCTGCTAGTCGTGTACATAGTATGTATGTATATGCAAAGACAGTACTAAAAACTAGTCTTGGGTCCGTGACTTGACTGATTGGCAATTGATTCTTATGAAATGAAATGGCAATATCATCATCGGTAATTATTGCACAATACGGCAGTCTGGTACATACGATTAATGTTGAATTTTTGCAAGCTACTTCTTGCTCTCGCGATTAAGGATGTTAATGCGAGAATGTTAAACATGTTGGAAAAACCTCCTCGCGATATTTGTTTGTAGTGGCACTTGTATTCTTGTATTTTTTCTGTATTTACTGTCAAGAAGGGAGCTTTGAGAGGTTGAAAATCTTGCAGGCAGGCCTGCTTTGATTGGCTCTCCCAAGCTGGTCGATGGTCCTACTCACTTTGTCTTCTCTCTTACCTCTCCGACCACTTAACTATTTATCAAGTTTGGTCCAACTGTGTACTGCGAGACAGGTAGAGTTATGGAGTCAAGTTTCTAATCATCAGCATCATCTTTCCCTCGGATCTTGGTTCCTCTGGCATCATTTCTCTATGGGCCTATCGAATCTCTTCTCGGCACCTGTGCTTCTCCATAATGTGAGTACAAAGCCAAGGTATCTTGAACTCACAGTGCTATACGTCTCTGGATAAATTAAATCTTTGTTTTCCCATATGAATGACAAGCCATTAGATAAAAGTCACCTAGTTTCAAATGCGAACTTGCGGCGGTCTAATTTCATTCAACATGAAGATAAAAAATGTTTTGAATTCTTGAAAAATTGAATGAAATGAGTCTATCCCTTGTAAACTCCTTGACGTTTGGCTTTTGACTTTTGACTTTACTTGAGCAATTATTTGCTGAACACCTCGTTTATATTTCTATTGTGGAAAATGATAACACATTTCTTGTCAGTAGACGCAGTTCGAAATACAAATGTCTGCATTCTTACTCTGTATGTGGATGGCTATAGGTACATATGCTAGTGAGTACTACCGAGAATTGGAAAAACATGTAAATGTACTTACTAGATGTGTTTTACTCCTTTTCAGGTGAACCACATGTCATTAAAGTATGCAAATTTAACTGGAAACAAGTATACACCGTAGCACAGAATTTACAATTACGAGCAACATTTCATTTGGCAGTTGGATTTCGTGCAACAACCTCAAAGGATGAACAGCCATTTGACTCCACGACTGAAAAGACTGAAAAGTACACAAAAAGTAAATACCTAAAT
>JAAXYX010005752.1:0-10508 GCA_036851915.1 Ptenothrix huangshanensis | reverse complement strand
TCTCATTTTCATGTCATCTTATACTCGGAGACATGTGACAACTGTTGTGAATTTATATAGTTGCAAAATCAAAGGATTTCCCCTTTTTGGAGGTCGACGCTATTTACCTTCATTTTACTAGAAATACCTATAATAATTGCACACCTTCGCCAAATATTTTATTGATATTTTTTGCGAATTTAATCTACGTCATCCCTATTCACTAAATTACGGACACAATCCATTATTCCTGAAAATATGTAGTTCGTTCGTATTTAGAAATAGGACGCGATAATAAAAAGTATAGATAACAAAAAATAAGCTTGGTATTGTATTATGAGTCACTTTTGACAAGGAGATCGTAGAACGCAATACGTACCTACTAGCAGTAAGTACTTAGCATTTAGGTACACTGAACCAAATCCATACCTGTCTAGAAACACGAGACAAACATTTCGAACGACAGAATATTTAGGAGAGTTAAAGTTTTTGAACGTCAATTATAACTAAAAGTTAATTTTGTGTTGACAATTATTACTGCTAAAATAATTTTGAAATTTTATTTTAATTAGGGTAAAAACTAGAAGGAACCTATAAATTTAGTGTTACCCCTACGTTATATAGGTTATTTTTTTGTGGTGTATCAAGTTCAATATTTGTCAATTTTTTGAAGTATTTCGTGGTAGGCATTTTCTCAGAAGAAAGACTTACGTCAATCACCACTTTCACCACACAACACGTTGCTGTTGTAGTGTGAAACTATCGATCAAGCAAATAATCAAATAATGCATCATAATAGGCCATAACAGTATAAAATGTGCTAAGGTCATTTAGCTTTCCCTCCCGTAAGCTATTCTATTATATTCATTTCATTACAAGGGCAAGTGGACAGATCATTAATCTATACCTACTTACCTATGGCAAAAGCCTACTTGGTAGTCCATTGCGGTATTATTACGTACTACAGAATTATTTTTTTAGAATACTGGATTTGAAAATTAAATTAATTTTGCTAATTGGTATCGATGAACAGGTGAATTCTCGGAGGCTCGTGAAGATTTGGCAGCTCTTGAACTGGACTACCAGGAAGTGCAAGAGAGTGCTGGGAGTGAAGATGAAGCTTAATCATGGATCTTACTGAAATCTTTCAGTTCTTTCTTTGCCATTCTTCTTTTTAATCTCATTCATCACGTTCATGCAAACATACATTCCTAATCTCTGCATCCTAATAATTACCTGCATATGTATAAAGAAACAAAGATGCAATACACAAATAGGAAAAATCGCACGGTGCATTTCAATCCTTTGTAAATACTCACGATCTAAAATTGATATTTGATTAGCGCAGTTAAAATAGGGAAAATGTTTCTACGTTAAGCCTTCGGAACAGCGTTGCTCCTTTAACCGTTGGCTCAACAATAGAAAATATGGGCGCAGAAAAAATGTTGCAATTTACTGTGGAACAAGTCATGACAACTTCGTATATATTGTAGAGATAATACACTAATAATTATAAATAATAATTAATAATTAGCTGTCTTCATAGAAGAGCTTCTGAGTAATTGTTCAAACATTTTGTTGTAAATACGTTAAACATTCATATACGTGTAGTTATCGTAGGTGTGATTAGACGTTATTACGCGTTGATGCTGTTTTCTTCTTTGTATCTTTCTTGCGGTAATATTATATGGTGATGGTCCATCCCGTTGGTGTTTTGTCTGAATCGTTTATTTTAAATCTTGCACATAATTAGAGCACACTGCAACACTCCTCTAGCATGCACAATATAATCCTTACAGTTTGAGACAGCTTACCTTTCAATATACCGAATTAATGATGGATGTATTTGAGTAATGCGAACTATGAATGTAATTTTTGTGCTATGAATTTTCACCATATCCTTCATTGAATAAAAATTATCAGGATAATCAATAGTATATATAACAGTTTTAGTTTTGTTAATCAGGTACAAAATATGAAAGGAATCAAAGTCTACTACAGACCAACCGAAGTAAAATTTGCCGTCCATATCATGATCCTTAATGTCGTGTGTGTCCAGGTTTCTGTCGTGATCCGTGATTGTTTCGTTATCGTGATTAGAATCAAAATAATTACTAAATTAAATAGCTATTATGTACATACGATGTCTGATGCACAATTAGACTGGCTACTGAGGTTCCTGTCCTGTGTAACAACATTGCCCGTCCAGATCCGTCCAATACATTGTATATAGCATCTTAAGTGTAATTAGCTAAGACTATAGGACAATAGATTAACCAAGTAATTTTTACTAGATGCTGTAATACTGTAAATTAATTCCTTGCGTCATTTATTCTTTCCTTGCAGCTTTTAAAGCACTCGATGTACCTATGTGTAACACTAGTAATTTACTATTACGATGAAAACCAGGTTGGCTCCGTCTTATCATAACATTTCAATTTTTTCAGTGAAATTATGCACACATAAGGCCCAAGGTATCTGGATTTTTTCATGAAGGTCTATAATTAAACTACCTAAGTCAAAATTATTCCCTTAACAACTAGTTCCCTAGGGAGTAAGTATATTGTGCATAAATAAGTGCTAGGGAATAATTCAAAGGATTAAGGCTCATTTCCACTTCACTTTAGTATCAAAGTTAAAGTGAAAGTACAACTATGTTGTCTAGTAAAATATTACGTAACCATGGCCACAAAGTAGAAACTTTACCTTTACTTGGTTGATAAAGTGAAGTGGACATGAGCCTTTATGGTATTTAAATATGTGCTATTTATTATATTGATGCATGCATTTAATTTAGTTTTGATTTGCTTGTAAAAATAATATGACATTTATGTGATTTTTAATTCAATTGCATAAACACTTAATTTGAGTTTAATTTCGGATTTATTCTCACATTTAATAATATGTAATCATATATTTAATCTGTATCTATAAAGTAGCTGGCTATTGAACTGTTTACGATTAGTAATATACTTGTAATGACAACTTTGTAGTGAAATAATTGCTATTGCGAAACACATACATAGGTAAGTTGATTTCAAACGCTGATAAGAGGTGCTACCCAATACTAGTATGTAATTAGTATTTTTAAATGCTTATAGTAACTCTTTCCAGCTTTACTGTATGTTCCATACTGCAGTTAAAAGGTAGACAATTTGTGACGTTTGTAACTCGTAGTCAGTGTGTGTATATTTAGATTATGTGTTATAAGTTATAAGAGTTCCTTCTCCGAAATCTACTAATTCATTCTTTCCTCCCATTGTAATTCAATTAATTCTAAGTATGTCGAATAACTAAAATTAATGAACACGTCTGTTAACAGCTAAGCATTAATTTGTAGCAAATTACTGTAGTTGTAAGAGTAAAAATTACGTAGACTGTTGTTTAAAAATGTGTAGTTAGCAACTTATTAAAATTACAGTAGAACTAAAGTTTAAGGAACTTTGTAAAAATAGGCGGGATAGTTGTAGAATGTGCCATTGACTTGTATGTGAAAGCATATGGAGTTGTGGAAAACTCTAGTCATCATAGCTGTGATCAATTGAAGTACCATTTACAAACGGTTTGTAAATAGTAACTTACTTCTCGAAAGGATTTTGATTTGATGTCATTGTGTCGTGTTTGTCATTTATTGTCTAACCAACCAACACAAACTACACACAGACACATCATCAACTTGTAAATAGGCAACCACAGAACACTCACTTTATACATAACTGATATACTTCCACCAACAAACTTAGTCAATTTGATTTACACAGCAGTCGCAGTGCAAACCTAAATACTTTTGTTGTTCTGAAAGTCATTATTATTCTCCTATCATTTGATCACACCTTACAATGGAAGATGGACTCACACTAGTATTACAATTATGTATTATGCTTTACAACTAAACTAGTATTATTAGAATGTTAAAAAGTTTAAAATAAATTCATGAAAAGTAAAACGTTACGTGGCTAAAATAGAATTAAAAGTTACAATAGCTGTTACTCTTGATCAGGCTCACGAGTTCAATTAAGTAGGTAAAATATACGGTTATTGTAATAAGTAGGTAATTATAAGCCCTGATTATACTAGATGTCATTATTTGTAACCTGTAGTGAACACGGTAATTTAAAATTGACAATTGAAATTGGAAGTATAAATTCGACCATCATTAATTATAAGGCTTACAGGGTTTCCATTCTGGTTGTATGACGAAGTCAATTACTACAACTACTAATGTTTAAAATGTTAAAACTGTGCTAGGCTATAGTGTGCAGCTATGTAGATTACATTTAACATGTTGAATAACGATTTTAATTTAGCTGCGTATGTAATTACCTACAGGAATTAAAACTACTTGCAATAAAAATAAAACCCCTAATAATTACGACAGTACACACTGTTCACTTTCAAGGTGAAGTCCATATTGAACTTTAAAACGAATTTCTGTAGAATGGCATGTTACATATAATTACTGTTACATATTAAAAATTCAATTCAGTGGTTTAGCTACACACGATAACATTTTTTAAACTTCCTTCTCTAATCGTAAGCGCATTTATTTATTTCTAAAATATTTAAGAGAAAGACACTTTACCCCGAATCCGTCTTTGGTTCCTGCCGTTAGCAAATTCAAACATGACAGTAGTTGATTAGAAATCAAACATTCCATCGGAAGGATCAACATCATCCACATCAATAACATCCTCCTTGACACCATAACGTTCAGAAGGCGTGAGGATTGCGTTCATATCAACATCCACGTCACAGACGACAGAAACTGGTGTATCCTGTCTCTTTCTTGCACGACCACCCTTTCGCATATCCTCACTGTCAGCTTTCGCTCCAGCCTTTGCCCGTCTACTGGTAGAGGGTTTTTCATCAAAATCAAAGTTTTCTTGGTCATATGGATCATCTACGGGAAACTTGTGCTCCGGCAGTTCGTTAACATCGACGGCAATGAATTTCCTCGTGATTACGTTCAGCGATAAGAGGTTTCTGTTCAATTTGGTTTTCCTGATGGCCATTGCTATGACTCTGGATTGAATTTTGCAGCGTCGAATTATACATTGAAAACGGTGCCACCCTTTGAAATCGCTTGAAATTCCGGGGTGATCCGTTCTGAACATTGGTCACATTGACCTTCAAGTCCTCAGTAAAATCTGGTCGACGCGATCGAATGAGGGAAACCACTTCAACTGGAGCTGGTGCAACTTTGGAGCGATTGGCACTGACATCTTTGTTGTTTGGATGCGGCCCAGAGTCTTCTAGTTTCAGCTGCAATTAAATCAACACAAGAATTCACAATCTGTATAATTAGCATATACACAATTACCTACATGTTATTTCCTTAGTTAACTGTAACTATGATCTGAATAATATTGTTACTTGCTTTTCATAGGATAGGGTAGGAATAGAAATGATAGTGGTGGTAGCATATTAGTAGAAATATCTTTGTAACGTGAAGTGATTGTAAGGGCGGAGGATGATTATCAACTAGATGAATAAAATTATAGTAGCACATTACCTGCTTCGTTCTTCCTAGGATATCACTGGCAGACACTTCGTCAGTTTTTGCTCTCTTGCTCTTTCCTTTCCGTAAATCAATGTCGTTATCTTCATCTTCATCCTCATCTTTACTAGTCTTTCTCTTATTCGATGTGAGCCAGGCCGAAAGCGTACCCTTGCCACCCACACTAGACTTTGCCGTTTTGCTGGTACTGCCTACTCCGGTCTCTTCTTTTATTACCACCGAATCTTTGCCCGCCTTCTTCTCCCTCTTTGAAGGGGATGAGTAGTACGGATTCATAACCAGAGTAGGTAGCTGAGCCGTAGACAATGTAGGAATTTTAACCGTAGGTAATTCTGAAATATTTACATCATTATCTTCATCATCTACGTCAATAACATCCACTGCCTGTCTTCGTGAAGTATTGGTTCTTGTAGAGCGAGAAGTTTTTGATGTGGCTACATCATCCACTGATTCTGGGACAATAATTCCAAGTCCCGCGAGGAAATCATCCTCTTCCTCTGACATTTCAGGGGTTCCAGGGACGAAGTCAACAAAAGCTGTTGCAGTAGAAGCAGACGAACTGACACTTGCCGTTGGCTGCTGTATAGTTGGAGTAGATTCCGGAGGAGGTTGTGGTAGCGACGAATTAGCTGGATAAGTAGCTGGGATAAAACTATCCTCGTCCTCATCTTCAGGGTCTGAGTCACTCATTAGGAAAATAGAGCTCAACGTTTTGCTTCCACTCTTAGTCAACGTTTTTGCGGGTTTTTCTTCAACGGAGCTTTTCTGCCTCTTCGCAGTTGGCTCGTTGTGCACCTGTAGAGCAACGGATGCTGGTGTTTCGCTCTCTCGTTCCAATCTGCCATCAATTCATAACAGGATTAATAATGATTAGTGCACCTAATTACAATTATTACCATTTGAATAACATTCAATGTGCTTCTACGAACTAACCCAATCGATTACTAAGGATTCTAGAACGGTGGAACAATTTATCAATTATGTTTGAGCTTCTTAAATGCCATTCAATATGCGAATGAATTGTGTAGGTAACTTAAAAATTTTCAGATTTATCTCAGCAGACAGTTAAGAAGACTTTATTCAGCCAAAGATACAGAAAAAATTGCAAAGGGTAAGTCAATTGAATATACAAAAAATTGTATAGTTACAAATGCATTTTGCTAATCAAAATTGATAAATTTTATGTCCGGTACCTACTATAAATCTACACAAAAAAAAACAAATAACCGTTCAAAACTGTTTTTGAGTTACAAATAATACCCAAGAAATAGTCAAAACAATTTTGAGAATTGTAACTCCATTAAAATTCATAATAAATCAACGTCAAAGTATTATTTTTGAGTTGGGATGCTCATTTAATATTTTGAATGTATGCTCATTTTAGCAGCTCAATCATGCAGAGGTTAAAAAGTAATTGGTGTGAACTTAACCTGACTTGACTCTCCACTTTTTGGGAAGACAGTAATAGATACCTTGAAATACCTAGTAAAGCTTTTGACCACATCAACTCTAAATGCTGATCATCAAAACTGACCCCGAACTAGTCGGAACGATTATATACTGATATTAAAAAACTAATATCTCCTGATCAGTTCGTTTCATACCAAAGTTCATTAAAATTGAACGAGCCGAGTACAAACAGTGGCGGAGTATCCGGAATTCTCGGCATATTTATTATGCACTACTGTCCGGGTTGGTCAGGAAGGTAGGGAACCGTTTCTGTTTTTATAGTTGCTTTGTGACCATTTGAATCTCCTGAATTGTACCCTAAAAGATGAGCTATATCTTCCTCAATTTTTATGCGAACATTCGGTTCAGTAACCTCATTTTTAACGTTAACGCCAGTATGTGTGATTTCTTCAACTAAAACTTCTACGGGCACCATTTCCCCAGAATTAGGGCCTTCTACTTTAATAGTTTGTCGGTGAAATTGTGTTCTAGGTTGACCTAATTGCTCCGGCTTTTTACCCATATGTAAATCCTTCTCTGTACTTGAATCTGGGTGTAAATCATAATCTTGATTATTACTAGTACTACAATTGGTTTCTGGTTCAGTTTTAACTTCACACCTTCTTTTAGCACTCGGGGGTCCCATTTGTTCATCCGATTTGAAGGTGGAAGGCTTGGGATTTCGATCAAACCCAAGTTGTTCATGATTCTTGCGAGAGTTGACCTCTGTTTTCGAATGACTGGAAGGCGGAGATTTATCACTTCCAGAAGTCATATTGAACGACTCCTCCACCACAACTCGTGAGTTAGGATTGACAGGAGACTGTGTCTCGGCAGCCTGAGTTTCAGGTATGATAACATGAGCGCTGGAAGCAGACATCTGGCTTTGAGTTTGCGAAGGAACAGGATGTAAGATTTTTTGGGCCAAATTAAAAAATGGATTGCAGTGCTTATCCAAATTTACGTAGACAGCAGCGAGACTTATTTCAGATTCTTGAACGTAACGCTTGTTACTATTTTTGTAGTTTTCTACAATATCACAAAAATAATTTTAATGATATTGTTTATGAATTATATCCGAGTACTGAACTAATACAAACTTAAAAAGACAAGCTGAATAAATATGATTACGTATAGCTTTCTTAGTATCAGCATCCAACTTGGAATCTTGAAACACCGGATGATGAAACAGCAGTGTATCCGGCGAAGCCAGAAATGCCGGAGAACATTCATTTAACAATTTATTCTGTCCTCCTAAATATCGGAAGTAGTAACGTTAATATTACTCTAGTATTCATAACAATACAAAATCCAACAACAAATAAGTAATTATTTACGCCGCAAACCAAAAATACTAAATAAATACTCTCCAAAATTTAAATGCCTACATAAAGGTCAAACTCAAGGATAGTACATGCAAGAAACAACTACCTAGGTTGTTTTAGTATGAATAATGCAACGACTTACCACCACATTCTACTGCTGCAAGGAACTTCTTCATCTGTCGATTATTATAGTAGACAAAAGTTTTTCCAGAAAATAACCTTGACCTTTCGGGATTCGGCTTGAAATCCACAGCGGAGGACTGAATAGAAGATTCAGCCAAAGGTGGCGTATAGTCCGATGGATCAATTGGAATGTTACTTCCATTTTGAATTGACTCAACCAAGTCCCGAAAATAATTTGGAGTGACGATGTACCTTCCGGCAAGAAGAGCACATACAGCTTTGATAGTCAAAGTAATGGAGTCCATAACTACAAAGTCACACTTGTCACACCAATCCGCTACGAAATGACCACCCAACTTGCAAATCAGATCCTTTAATTCTTTAGCATCCTTTAACGTTGATCCAGTCACTACTAGCGGTGTACACACAACCCTAAGATCATAGTCACACAATTATAATTCTTAAAAATCATTTTTCTTCAATTTCACTATGTAGTATAGGTTTAAATACTTTAACCTTACCGAAATATCTTTGACTGCTTCCCAAACCGGACTCTATCACCCGACGATAAACTTACTGGCTCTCTGGTACTTATACCCACACCATAATCACTATCGATATCGGAGTTAATATACGTTTTGAATTTGGATCCGACATCAGTAACAGTCAGTGTGGGTAATAACGAAGGATTATCCTGCAATAACAAGCATGCAACATATTCCTCCTATAATAAGTTTCATGCTTCACAGGTACATGGTGTAATTATAAATTAAACATTAATCATGGCAACATGAAAATAGTCGCTCTCCTTCCAGAACTGAAAAGAAATGCTTGCAGACTGACAACTGATGACAATGACAACGACTTACCAGATTAGCACGTGGATGGTCAACTTCAATTTCCGCATGGTCCCTGCTTATGGACTGATCATTGGGAAATGTGATGTCGCCATTCTTTCTTCCTATCTTATACTTTTTCCCTCCCAGAAAAGTTAACACTTCTACAATAGTCAAAAATACGGAATAAACAAAAATGAGACTTCACATATCAGGCACATTCAGCTGATGGTTGACATTTAACTTGTGACACCACCACCAGTCACTCTGCATTTAGCATCTAGGCAAGCATAACAAAAACCATATTTACTTTTTTCAAAAATTCAATGTAATTACTTACCATCAGGGTGTACCGTAGAGAATAATTTGATCATTATTTAATTTCTTCCAATGTCAGCTTATTTCAAAATGAACATAAATATACGTACACAAATAACAAAGCCCAAATCCGACCTGCTTGACTGTTGAGTGTAATTAATGATAAATGATTATGAAGTAATTAATTATATTAAATGTCAAATGAGCGCCCTACACCGCCCGATACTAACAACTAAAACCCCTTACTGTCGTAATCCTAATGTCATGTACTTAAATATTTAAGTTTCCTCTCCCAATCCAATGTCTATTGCTGAACAAATGAGAACATACAAATTATTGAAGCCAGATTTTATTCGGAATTGGAATGAGTGTGCCAAGCTCTGACTGTACTTTATCTATCAACTATCGCGTTAAGCACGTTCAGGAGATAAACTATTTGGCACTACAACGGGCTGACATGATAATTAGCTCCCTTTAGCTCGTTTTTAATTTAATCTTCTTGATTTTGAACGGAGAGTGTATGTTTAAGCATAGACGACGAGACTCTGGTCTCTATCTCGGAGACGATGAAAGTTCCAAATCCAAAACGATCTCAAAGCGTATTTGTTTTTGTATTTGGTAGGCATTTAACACCGACGAGGACGGCTGCCGAGCAGTGTGTCAGTGAGCACATGAGCACATTTATTCAAGGCAAGAACAAGGAAGTCATGCATGGGATGCATGCGTAAATGACGCTGCGTATTCCAAGCACGAGTACACTGTAAAATTGATGCATCTCGAACGCCAAAAACCAACTAGGATTTCGTTTAGGTTCAAACGCAGTTTATGTGCATCTGAGGTGAGCCTAAAATTAAACACCTTTAAATTCATTAAAATAATATATCTAATCAACTAAAACGAATTAAATTGCATCGAAAGTGTATCTTTCAGTCCAAAATGTATTTTAATGCATTTAATATG
>JAAXYX010005751.1:0-10509 GCA_036851915.1 Ptenothrix huangshanensis | reverse complement strand
CTGCTTGCCTACAGTTAGCGTAAAGCTCGGTTTATTTTTCTTGGGACTTCATGGCTAATGGTAATGATGAGTAATGAATGTAGTGAGACGTCTTGTGTTTAATAAGAGACTGTGAAAATGTTGATATCAGGAAAGTAATCTCTGTCTGACAACTACGATACGATTCTGAATTTCAATTGCTTGTTGTTTTCTGGAGGAAAGGTAGATATGTATTTCGATTTCTCACTCACTAGCTCATTTATTTCTGTTTCAACATCCCTCGCACTACATACCTATTTAATAGATCCAGTCGAAATCCGAATCGAAATTATTGTCAGTACAAACTTTTAATCTACATTGCAACGAAATCCAAAGCCAAGTCAAAGTCAAAGTCAAAGACAAAGTGTGAGCCAAAGTCAAAGCCAAAGCCAAAGCCAAAGCCAAGCCAAGCCAAGGAATAGATGGATGGGAAGATAAACGATGTGAATGTGTGGATATGTACAACATATGAGATGAGTGCCGTTAAATCTCTTCGCCGGCCTCAGAGTAACAAGAGCAAGAGTCTAATAAATTATTCAGCCACATGCGTCCCATAGAGGATCGAACTCGAACAGCCAAATAAATAGTTTGAGACTCTGTTACTGTACTGGTGTTATTACTGTTACAACAGCAATAGTATAGGAACAGAAACAGAAACAGCCCTCGTTTCTTTCAAATTACAATGATATGGGAATGAATGCTGGCACAAAAGTAGCGTGGAAGCGGTCGTGGTAGGTAAATAAGTTTACATTTAGTCGGGCACGCAGGCCAAAGGTATTAATGTAAAAATCAGGGATGAGGGGCTATGAACAGATTTAAAGATGTGTGTGCGAAGGGAGTAAATGCAGCAAGCACGTTGTTCAGATTCAATCTGAAATCAAATTCATCAATGCAGACACGCAGCTCCAGTGTACCCACAGTGTGTTACCATTCCATCACCATCACCATCACATCACAGTCCCACCGTATACCCATACCCATATATCTAGTTAATTATATGTACGCATGCATGTAGGTATATAAGGTATTTGGTTGATTTGTGACTGTGATGTGCATTCGTATTCCTTTCTTTCCTAACATTGCATTTATTTTTTGTTTTTCGTTTTGTTCATTCTACCATTGTGTTGTGTGAGTAATCGGAATCGAAAATAAAGTAAAAGGTTTTGAGTTGATTCGATTTGAATCTTTCAAATCAACTCAACATGCCTTCCGGTGCCAGATTCACTTGACTTGTCTTGTCTTCCCATGCCATTCCATTCTATTCCATGCCTTCCCTTGACTTAACTCGATCTCCCTTTTCTGTTTTCTTCGCTTTTCCTTGGAGAGTTGAATTGTACTACATGCTTGTTTGTTGTGTGTGTGGGACTGCATATCAGGACTCGATGTGATTTATAGTATTGATAGATAAGATTTACAGTGATCTTAAAGTTATAGGTTTTTGTAAAAGCTACAGAAAGGGCAGAGAGCTAGAAAATTGATGTACAATCAGGATCAGAGCTACATGGTTAATGAAAGGGAAAGGGGAAATGAAGCGAGTTGTCTAATTACATATGTATCTTTATCACAAGACCAGACACCTTGAGTCTCGAGAGGATTGTATTTGTAGGTATTTGTATTTGATTCGATTCGATTGGATTCGATTTGATTATTGGACTCGAATCGTATTTGTATTCGAATTGAGTTCATACACATAATATGCAGATAAACACTTGCAGCTCATGCCCATGTAGGCAGCGGCAGGGACGGCGTACGTACAATCGTATCTGATCCTGTCCGAGTGGGATGCAAATGCAATTCATATTCAACTTCCAATTCAAATTCATTCCCAGTGTAAGAATTCAGCTTGCATTGGTATAGATACGTCGATTTTTTATAAATGTCATTACAGTATATAATTACGAAAAAGTAAGGCAAGATCACTCTGGTTCTGGTTGTATGTTGTATCTGGGTAAGGAATGCATAGGGAGGGTTTGAATTTTGAAAGTAAGAGTTGGAGCTAGAGTGCATGTATATATATGCGTGGAATAAATTACGATTTACAGGAATTCCGAAAGTACAAAGAAATTGCTACTGCTACAGCGACTATTTTTGTATTCTTAGCTTGGCAAAGGTTTTAAAGTGTAAGTGACTTTGATACTGAGGATAGACTACACTGAAAATTAGAAGGAAAACAACGTTATCGCGATCAGTACCATGTACCTATTTCAGTTTAAGATTAAGCTGAAAGAAGACAACGAAGGAATTAGTGAAATACTCACTCTGTGATCAAATTAGACTGGAAGAGTGAGCAGTTCTTGACTGAAGGACTGAAGGACATTTACATTACATCACATGTCTGAATAATATAGGTCCGTATAGTCTATGTTTATGTATGAAAGGACAAGTTGTAGATGTCTACTTACGTAATATTTGTACAGTGTTCATGTGATGTAAATAGGGGATCCAATGTCGAGATCTCAAAAACTTTTCTGAATAAAATGTGAAGTATGAAAGTATTGTCTACATCTAATTCATCCTATGAAGCTGCAAAGTTACAAAACTACAAGACTTGCTTGTGTCAACATTCATAATTTTATGTGCTTATAATAACACGGAAAATTCTACACTCCGAAGCGTAGGCCACCGATTTAAATATTGGGCCAAACAATTGTCTGTTTTCTATAAAACGTTTAGTTCTCTTTTCTAAAAAACTTGTACATTTTAACACTTGATTCGAAAATTGGTCCACAGCCTTGACTACAGTAACACAATAAGCAACGTCTGAATACCATAAAATTATTGATTTTGTTTCAAACTTGGCGTACATGTAATTGAAAAGGGAAATAAAAATAGAACATATATATGTATATATATTGATGTCTTCCACGCCGCTCGAGATTGGATTCCTTAGATGTAAGCTAAAAGGGATTTTACTTACGTGTGAACTTAATATGCTTGTTAGCACTCTGTCTCGTTCTCGTTGAATTAGATATATTAGGCAGACATTCCTAAGACTTGAGACTGGACTGGACTTTGTGCTGCACTTGCACTTTACCGTAACATGAATCTCATTTGTGGCTGAAGCATTATTACGTGTTTGTGTGTGTATGTGAGGGAGAAATAGAAACCTTGTGTCATGTCCTTTTCACTATGTCATCAATTTGTAATGGTTAAAGAGATGAAGACTGAATAAGAAGAAGAGCAAGATGCGAGACTCGGATGAAGAAGAGAAGACGAGGCGGAAAAAAGCAAGTATTAGTAACTTCGCCTTGCTTTGGTAGGATCGTTCCTCGATGGTTGATGTTGAAGCTGTAAAATATTACAACATGACAACAGACAACAATATGGAAGGAAGGAAAGATATGGGAGATACAGTTGTGTAGATATTGTTATTTGTATTTCTCCTCAAGATATCTTCTTTTCTTGTCTGTTTAATGTTGAGTGTGCAACGCATGCAATGCAACGAACGTGTGCATGCGAGCTGATAGGTAGTCACTTACTTTTTCCGCTTGTCTTTGACTCTGACTTTGTGCTTTTCTTTCCATGGAGCTATATGAACATATTTCTCAGAAGATTCTGAATTAAAAGACTCCTACTTTATTTTTTACACCAGCAGCACCAGTTGACTCTCAGTGGCCTCAATTCCATTCATCAGTCAGATAATAATGAGAGAGATGCAAAAAAGGATGCAGCATAACAAGTAGACGCTTGGTACTTACTAATATACATATACATAAGTGTCTACAGTCTGCCTGCTGTAAGGTACCTACACCTACCTATGTAAAATTGAGAAATGTTTCGGCTAGTAATTTACCAATCTACACTCTGTGTACATGTGTGTGTGTACGGCATGGAATTGCTGTTGGTGTTGTTACTGTTTTTGTTGGTGTTGGTGCTGGTGCTGGTGCTGGGGTTGGCATAACTGTTGGTACAGCTACAGGTAGGATTTATAGTGAGCCTATTAGTACTATGTTCCTCAGTTAGATTTACGATCGGAAAAAAACCGAGGTGGGACGACGTTCGTTAATTTTTTGCAGGAATTACAACGATCATTTATGTTTACTTTAGTATGGTACAGCATTGCGTATCTCGTTGTAGTTGTAAAATAGACAAAATACTACAAGATACTAATAATGTCCTCAAAAGTCTCCTCTCCTCTATGTACTTACTGAACTGAGCTGACTGCCTGACTCGACTCGACTTGCTGCCTTTGTCTTTGTGTTTCCCACTTGACTTGAAAAGAGTCCATGCAAGTCTCGTCTCGTTCTCTCGTCTTCGTCTGTCTGTCTGACAAGGAAAGTTTCACATTTCACGTGAGTATATAAATCTATAGTTCCACTTGTATGTATTCAGTATACCGTAGGTTTATCCATAGGTACCTCATTGCATTATGCAGTCGGGTTTTTTATCCTTGTTGTGGAGACTCTCATTCAGTTAGTATCCAAACATGAAAATAATACTGAGAAAGAAGTAAGTTACGAGGAACACGAACACGGGCCGATAGCCGATGCAACACGATATAGGTACGAATTGGAATACGAATAAGAGTATGAGTGCAATGGAATTCAATGGACCTGCTTCTCGAAGGAGGGAAACTAGAATTGTAAAAATTCGTGAGTAAAAAATTGTAACTGCTGTAATAGAAAATACTACGTTAACTTTAGGTAGACAAGGAAACAGTGATGTAAGTCAAGTCAAGTCGAGTCAAGTCAAGGCAGTGGCAATGGTAATACTTGGCATGGCATGGCATGGTATGGCATAGCATAGCATGGCATGCCAAGGCAAGGCAAGGCAAGGGAAAGGCAATGGGGCCTGGAAGGCAATGTCATGCGATGCAACGCAATGAAATGCAAGGCAATGGGCAATGCAATGCAACGCAATGGAAGGGAAGTTCTTTTTTACTTTTGTTGAGAATGGATTGGAAGCAGACTGCTGTTCGCATACTGTATATAATGTAATGTAAGATGATGGCGATGAGATGTTTGCCAGCTTGCTGTTATTACTTACTTACCGTGTGTCTTGCTTCTTAAGTTGTCCCGTCCCTTCTGTTTCCTTCCACATCCACATCTCGAGTCGAAAGCATAAGCTACCTACCAATGTAATAGTCTGGTTGACTACTATGACTTGGTTCTACTATTATTATGTAGTACCTACTTGGATTCTGTAGGATACTACGACTTGGAACCTTGTGCTGTTGCTCTAGCTATGACTTTAGCTTTGCCTTTAAAACGATGGCTACGTTTGGTTTGGTTTCGTTTCGTTTGGCTTGGTTTGGTTTGGCTTGGCTTTGGCTTCACTTGGGTTTTATAGAGGTAAGTGAGTAAATACAGATATTATGATGCAGTTTAGGAAATGCCTAATGACCGTATATATGGCTGACAGTGCGTCTGTGTATACACATACATATCATTCGGTTATAATTATAATTATAGTAAGGGAGGGGAGGTAAGAAGTAGACGAGAGAGAGAGAGAGAGAGAGCGAGAGCAGGCACGAAACCACTGAATACTAATAATAATATTAAGTAGTTATACATGTTCTTTCTGTGTTATGATGGTTCTCTCCACTGTGGTAACTGCTCTAGCACATCGTCTATACTTCTAGGTATATAGATTTGCAGGGTTTAAGTATGCATATGGGAAGAGAGAGAGAGAGGCAGGGACTAGAAACATTAAGCAAGGAAAAAGGCTGAAAAGGGGAAGCAACATAAGATGAAGATTAAGGAAGTTTTTAGATGGTTTACACACTGCAATGCACATTACTGTACTCTTCTGTTCTCCTCTGTACTGTACTCTACACTGCACTGTACTGATCGTGAGTCCTGTACGCTCAGTTGCTAGTTGTGAATACTGAATACTTCCTCTTCGTACGGTACGCATGATTATTATTAGTGTAAGTAGGTAACTAAACTGGATGTGGATGCAGTCACAGTGTTTGGTTGGGGTGCAGGAGTGAAGGAAGAGGGAAGAGTGTGGAGGAGTATGCTCGTATATGCATTTGGATCTAGATTGTTTTAGTCTAGTGATTAGGGTGATTGTGATTCTATCTGTAGTCCATGCGTATGCATAAGTTTGATTTTAAAAAACCCTACTTAAGTTCTATAGCGTTCATGTGTTGTTATAGCGTAGCTTGAGGGAGATGAGTCTGAGATGAGTGGAATAGTAGAATGGAATGGAACTGTAGGTGCAAGGAATAGACTCTTATGCAGGCACCACTGCACCAATCTGATAATGCACTAGTCTTGTTTAGAGAGTATATAATTATGTGTAGGAAATAGGATGCTATAGTATGGTATGGTATCGTATGGTATCGTATGTCGCATCTCGTAATTCTCGTATGCTACGGATTGTAGAAAGGATAAGAAGTTAAGTTTTTGGTTTGGTTACAGTGAGGATGGGGATGAGGTATCTAAGTAGAACGAGAATGATGATTATGTGATTGTTCTGGGTTCGTTGGTTTGACTTGCTTTTGCTTTTGCCTTTGCCTTTGCCTTTCCTTTTCCTTCAGTTTGTTGGGCTTGAGTGTAATCGTAATCGTAATGTAAATGCGAGTGAGTCAAGTCATCAAGAGAAACTATTATAATTACCAACTGCACTCGTGTTCCTCTAATATGTAATGGGGAGTAACGAGCCACTAGCTAGTCTGCCACCTTAACATGCTTTATTTAATGACTTGGTGGGAAGTGTTTCTAGAGAAAGAGTGAGATAGAGACGAGAGAAAGAGTTTAGTATATGTATACCTGTTCCCGAGTTCCTCTTGATATGAATTTGAATCTCTTGCTCTGCTGGAACATCGGAAGAGAATCACAATCAGCCGGCTGCTTTAGGTAATTGCTCTGCATGCCTGCACTCATGTACATAACTCTTCGCTGGAGCCTTCAACATTCTCTCTGATTATTCTGCCAAAGGATTTAAGTGAAACTGTGATGCTTTGATTGCAAAATTTGTGCGTTACTCACTTTTTGCATTACAATTTTTTATCAGTATGATATTTCTCCTTCTTGCTTTGCTTTGCTTTGCTTTTCTTTTCTTTTGCACCTGCTGGTCTGGTTTGGTCTCGTGTGGTCTGCCTCCACAGCATGCCTGGCCTAGACCAGTCTCTCATGACTTGGATAACGAAAGAGGCAATGTCAAGTTGACTCTCTAATTCGCTCCTGTGCAGTTATTATTTTACAATCGTGAAATATTGAAAGGTGTATAATTATGGTTTTACTTATAAATATGTAATGGCATCGTTATTGTTATGATTATGTAGTTACTTGATTTTAGACTCACGCTCAGTCCTAAGGCGCAGAGTTGAAAACGGAATTTGGAATTATTAATTATTAGCTTGTGTTGTATAGCACTTTATTGTATTGTGTTCCTCCCGTTGATGCTTACGCTTTGTGCGATGCATTGGCTTTGTTCTTGTTCTTATTATTCCGATGGCGATGGCGATGGCGATGGTGATGGTGATGGTGATGACGGTGGCGATGACATACTCGCTAGTGTATTACGAGTGTGGAATATATACACAGAGTTGGATTTATAGTATAATTATCTATTGGTCGGTGTATGTGTATCTTGACTCGGACTGTATTATTTGAGACGCATACCTATATACAATGCCTACAAATTACAACAAGGGCAGCACCCCACGATACGACACGACCCGTCACGAATATTACTCTGACTTGCACAGATAGGTATGTACTTGGATACACATTTGTTTTTCATTAATTGGAATGCTGTTGAATAAAAGCTGTGAAGCAATGTAACGTAGGTCTAGGTACCTACCCATACCCAAGTGCGTACGCTGCCTGTGTTTTAGTCGTCCTCTAGTTAGAATGTACATACGAAGGGTAGACAGACTGAACAGAGAACAGATTGTACACAATTATTCTCAAATTTGATAATTGTTTTGATGATGGGGAGCATTTGAAGTAATTGAATCATATTAAATATTGCATTGCCGTGATTACCAAGCCAAAGCAGAAGCCCAGGTCGAAGCTGAAGCCAAAACCAAAGTCATAGCCAAAGTCAACGCAACGTAGGCCAGCGAGGCGTAAATGATTAAAACAACTGAAGGATAAATTAGATGGCAAGTATGTCTCGTTTTGTGTGCGTATGTGTGAATGTGTGTGTGTGTGTGTTGGCAGTGGTTAGAGGAAAAAAGTCAGATTATATAGCACACATGTTATCACATTGCTTCATGTAGTTTACCTCCTGTACCGAGGAAACAGAGACAGGAGACTGTAAAGTGAGTAGGTATGGTATGTCTGTGAATGTAGAGTATTGAATTGAAAGGACTGGGCAATATACATACCTATACTACATGACTGTACGTACACAAGTGGCAGTGACTTATGATTTCGAGTCGTTGTGAGACCGTGTGAGGTACTTCAGTATGTCCCCAGTTTAGAACAAATAACTGGAGCTGTACTGCAAATGTAAATGTAAACCCTCACCGTAGTCAGTCCTCTCCGTTCTGTATTCTGTGGCTTGTACACGGTCAAAACTGATCAACTTTTTTTAATCCTGTATACACATACCCCTTACTCATTTCTCCTCATGCCGTTGAGTAAGAGGTAAGTAAGGGATGCGTAAAGGATATGAAAACAATGCTTAAAATACGTTCATTTTTGGGAGTGTGTACTTACTAATAAAGTAAGCACAATGCTCTGTTCGCACTTCAGCTCGGTTCTTGTTGGTAAAATATGAATTGAATTGAAATAGGGAGAGGTGTGTGTCTTTACTGTATTTGTCCCTATTTGTGTTTTTGGATGAGTCCCGTACCTACTGGGCCTGCAGTAGCATGTATGATCATATGGTGTATGACTTTGAATTCTAAATTCCACTGCCTTCTACTTCTCAACTACTTCCAATCCTTACCCAGCTGAGTAAGCCATGCCGAGCTTAAAAGCTAAGGCTAGACCATGTCATGCCAAGCCAAGCCAAGCCAAACGAACAACGGAAGTGAAAGACACTTTAATGTTGTGCGTTCTCATTCAAATAATGTGAATGTACTGTGTAATAGGTTCTTTGGGAGCTATCTCACAATAGTACAGGTGTCTCTTCCTCTGCCACTGTGGTAGTTGTTGATGCTGCTACTGCTTGTTCTGATGATGTTATTGTTGGCATCTTTAGGTTTAGCTTGAGCGAGTATATTGGTGTGGATGGGAGCGCGAACTTGTTCCAAACGGTAGATAGGTATATAGTGTACCTATGTATACCTATGTACACTCATATGAACTATGAACAGCATAGTCGGTTGGATTCGCCAAAGTAGTTTTGTCATTGCCATTCCGACACGATATGAATGAGTAAAACACTACTACTGTTACGATGAATGTGGCTATGGATTTTGCTTTGGCTATGGTTGTGGCATAGACAGTGGCAGAGCAAGAGAGTGTGAAGGAATAATCCATGCATAGAATAAAGGTGTCGTAATTCTTCTTTTAAGTGTTTATTAATGCTATGTAATCAGACTACAAGGAAAGGAAACCAGATTAATTGTAATTTAAGTCAGGAGTATGGAAGTAATGAGTTGGGGTTTGAGTATATTCAACTTGTCTTTGTCTTTGTTTTTCTTGAGTTGGTTCCAGGCTCTTGAGGAACTTTCACACGTCTGTCGACATACTACGTGCGTAATTGCCTATGGGTAGGTGTATGTATGTATGTATACATGTACATATGTATATATGCAATCAATTCATTGTACTCATTACACCCTTTGAGGTATTTACGCAACTGTAGATTGTAGATTGTAGATCACGTTCAAATTAGAATTATTAACTATTAGTGGAGAAAAGATCGAATTATGTAAGTGATGCAGGATGAAATATAAGTAGCGTTGATGATAGTCCTATAGACATGTAGAAAGCAACAGCATTACAACTTCAACATCGAATAACTCAGATTGAAATGAGTAATTTTGATTGGACTTAATCCAGCGAGTAATCAGATGAGTAGTTTAGTAACACGTTGACTTGGCTTGATTTCATTTCTATTTTATCGTTGATGTAACATGATTTTCCTTAGTGGGGTTCAGAATTAGAAATGCGATCGCATGCTAATTTCCATTTCAACTGCATCCATGCAGTGCAGTTCACTTTACGAAGGTTATTATTAATATTTCTTATTAGACTCTCTACCACGGCTGATCTTCGTGTAAGTTATGAATTCAGTTTCAGCTCAATTCTTTACGAGTATTAGATTGCATTGCGTTATTGTGCATAGGTAGGAGGTAGTAGTTCAGTGGATCACAAAGAGCATTCGTAGGTAAGTAAGCTGAAAACTGGGGACGTGGACTGTAAATCTTCGAGCGGTTTTGATAGAGGAGGGCATAATCTTACTGAATGAAGTCATTTCATTTTACTTGCCAATAAAACAATATGAAATGGTCTATAAATACCTATTAAAGTTCGATGTTTGTATTCTGTATAGACACATGTCTGGCTACAGGCAACCAAATCAAACTTTGGTGTTGGCTTGGGAATAGACTAGGTACTTCCAACGAAATCTCAAAGTACCTAC
>JAAXYX010005750.1:0-10509 GCA_036851915.1 Ptenothrix huangshanensis | reverse complement strand
AAATCTCCACTGAAATATTTACATTTCCATGGCATCGGTTACAAATTGTACAATTGTAGGCATTTACAAGCCACCGGGTTTCCCCTTAGTGTTTTTAAAATCATTACCTGACTGTGCTTCATGTACTAGCACCGGCTGTTTCTTTCTGGGTTCCATTGTTATTTTGGAGATTTACACTTTAGGTTCACGATTGATTGTAATTGTCCAACGTAAATTACTGTAGCCAAATTTTGCTTGACCTAGAAAGTGACGAATATTTTAAACAGCCTTTCTTCCAGTACACGGCGTTTTACAGTAAACAGTCAATAGCGGCGACTGTGATTGCAGGAGCAATCGACGTGATTCCATTTCTTGTTACATCCTATTCTATTTTACGGTCTTCACCAATCGTTGTTATAATTTGTCACTCCCATAATTATTATATTGTATTGTATATAATTATATTCTTCTCCAAGAAACAACAAAATCACAACACTGTTGACAGTTGTTATTTTAATCTATGTAGTTGTCTTTCGCTGAAAAACAAATGATATCACTTGACTATGAATGAGGTACCCACACCACAAGAGAAAAGGTGCAATTAAACTCTTTTAATGAAGATATAATTGGTTTACTTTACTAAATACACTACCTAATAAACAAGAAAATCCAAAGTAATCGTAAGAATATTATTAACCAGGAGCGTCTGCAGCCAACTTCATTCTCATATCTTCTGAAACAGTGTGTAGTGGACGTGTGGAGTATGTAGGAATGAGGAAATAAGGAATAACGGAATGATTCGACGTTCACGTATCGCGGTTGTAGCATCAAAAGTAACCATACTGTGAGAAACCCCGTAACGTTAAGAAAGAGATGTTTACTTTTGCACGGACAAGAAGTCTCTGGGTTCGTACTAGATAGTGAAGGGAGGTGGTGCAATAGACGAACGTGGACTGTGATTGTGGGGGTGAACGGGGAAATACCGCATCTGTCTACATAATACGAATTCACAGTCAAATCCAAAACGATAGCAATAAACGATTATGTGGAGGTGGACTCATCATTTCTGTTGTGCATTGTATGGGACGCTGGGTAGTTTAAAATGAATAAAAATGTAATTGCATAACGATTCTTAATGCGCAGAATGAAGAATATAATTTAACACAACTGCATTTTGAATACAGAGACTAAAGTAACAATAGAGGTAAACCCGTTGCTTTGTAAAGCCTTTGTACGTTTACATATATCAAAATTACATTAGTTAGGAAATTACCGTAAAACTTCTAAAGGAAGCCTATTAAAACACAAAATATGCTTTCATACAGCAGATATTTAAGTTCGTACTGAGCGGCAAAATTCTTTGAATGTGCTACGCTACAAATGCAAACTGGTAGTGTGGTAGCTATCTTGCGAAAACGTTTATTGTATTTGTGAATTATAGATACCTAATTCTTTTCCTACGATTATTCTGTTAAGCTAATTGAACACTCTGGCACAATTTTAGTTTACTGACATGAGATAAGTTAATATGTAATAATATGTTCTGCATTGCTGAAAATTGCTATACGCACAATTTTGATGTAATATCTTTATCAATTTATAAATATAGGTATATGTATTATTCTTGAAATTATATTAAAAATATTTAGTGAGAAACAATCACTAATTTCAATAATTTTGAAATATAAATTCAAAAATTCTGTTTGAGATCTGATTGTAGAGATTCTGATTGTAATATTGAGTTAGCGAAGCAAGATTACCTACGTTGAATAGCTAATTGTGATCACAAAACTTGTGAAGTAATATCAAACGAATCACTGATTTTGAATGGTTTAAAAACTGAACTGAAACCACAATATATTCTATTCGCGGGTCCTGTGCAATCGTAGAGAGTAGTTGTTATTTGTTCAAGTGCTAAAATGCTTACTGTTCATAGATTCCGCATTGAGAGGTTCGATGGATATGTTTAACATTCAGTTTGTATTTACATATTATGTAATTACAGATATGTATAAACTAATCTGCAAACAATGACACATTAATGGTGCTCATGCACTGCTCAGCAGGCCTGTATTAAAAGGTTTGAAGATCGACGAGCTTGGTAGCCTTGGCGGCTGACGGTAATAATGAGCTAGCGACGGCACTGCAATTATTAAGCATTAGCAGCTAGCGCCATTACAATTCAACGCCTATTACAAACTAGATGAGAAAAGAAGAACACAATTTCAAGAATTTAGTAACAATTCAAAAGATATGGCAGCTGATCATTTCATCATTGTCATTGCAGGGTATTTACTAATAATTATATAAAATAATTATGTACGAAATGTGATTTAGCTTAATCTTTTAGTTTTAAGTTTTGATCTGACCTAATAATCTTTCTAGTCGAACTGACTAAAACTTCCGGTCCTAAACATTGTCAAAATTGGCTATTTGATGATTTTACTTGCCTTTAGGAAGGACAACAATTTTTGTACCAAGAATTCAAAGATATGTACTTAGCGGTAAACCCAACGAGTGCCCACTTTCCCACGTCTACCTTCCACTTGACTTGGCGATTGACTGACCATGTCGATTTGTGATGATGGAAATTCATTCACTCAAATTTCTTATACTATTCACCAAGTTCCCGTGGTTACACTGTACAAATGGGTGCATCTGTTTGGCCAAAATCTACAGCTATTTAGTATAATCTTGAACGAAGTTTAAGTGCATCTGAAGCGCATCGGAAGTGCATCTTAAACGAAATAAAAATATATCTGTGCCTCTAAAACGAATTAAAAGTGCATCTCGAGTGCAGCTTTTAGTCCAAGATGTATTTATAATGGGCTGATAACACACCAAATTGTTGTCTGGAATAATACGAATATGCTTAATGGTAACAGATGATTTAGCTTTTTCCTGTTCCCAGCATTCGTAAATTCGTGAAAAAAATATAACTGGCGTCCATTCAGCGGTTGAATAGGTCTATTATTGAACCTCAGCGTTTCTTGCGGCTCATTCAGAACTTTGACGGTGCGGAAAAAATCCATCTAAATACATAAAAGTGTTTAGGTATTCATTTGTTAGTCATGTTAAGTTGCTGCTGCTTTACAATAGTTTACTATATAGCACACGAAATTCTAAATTGTAATGGTATTGATTGAACCTGTTCGGATGTTATTTCGATAGGTTCTTCGAAAACAGCCCATAATACTTTCTCCCAGCACATCGGTGTAGTCGAACTTCCTAGATACCGATAAAATCCTTTAGCACTGGGAAGTAATTCAAACAAATTGAGTCTTCCCACCGCGGCTACAGGACCAGCGTTGATCTTTTGATCAATGTTGCTCGCCTTCAATGCATTTATTAGACTTGTAAGTACTTGATTTGAGGCAGTCCCGATCTACAAAGATAAATTACCTAACATTTATTCTTGAAATCATCAAGGGATATTAGAATAGATGCTTGTTGCCGTGCTTAAAATTAGTAAGTATGTACTTGGAAATTAGTCTCTAACGCTGAAGCTATATGGTAAACAACTCTTTCTTTTCCATCCATGTAAATATTTTGAAAATATGAGAAGGAAACGGCATACAGGAATAAGCACAGTAGCTGAATTTTAAAAAAGAACTAGGTATGTATACCTACTTTGAATGCTTACTTGGACGAATACTGCCAGAACGGATAAAGCATGTGGATCATCCTTTTGAACAGCGTCGATCAAATCAAGGTAAATAGATTTATAGTGAACCAGATGTATTTCCATTGGAAAGCTAGGTGATGGTTGTGTTATAATAACATAAAAATTACAGCAAAGTTACTGTATTGTAATTTTGAATATTTTCTACTCCATGTATATACACATACAATGCAGGAAGAATTAATCACGTCGTCATAACAAAAAGAAAGGCCTGGTTTCTTTTAGTTTCATGTAAGGGTATCAACACTTACCGCTTGTCTCCCAGTACATGTTCAGATCCATTCATTTGGAGTACATTCCAGTGAAAATGGAGTTGGGAAAAAAGGTAGCCCTTGTCGAAGCCAAAATGCTTAATATGTTTGTTTGACACCTGGTGCTCATTCAAAGTCGCAAAGACTAATGTTTGAAAAGAATGAATTACACAAAATTAATTGATATTAGCATACCCAAATAATGAATTAATTCATTAAGGTTATATAATTTATAGACAAAACAACTCAAGAGAAAACAGGAGTTTGAAAGTCACCTATTTGTTTGACCTGTTTTTACAAAAGTTATGACAGTTTTTTTTATTGCTACAGTTTTACAATTTTAAATACTTCAGTATTTCATTCGGGATTTGAAATTCATCAAGAAAAGCAAATTCAAAAATATGCAATAATAGTTGGACTGAGAGAGAACGTGAAATCTTCACCTTTTACCTAATATCATATCATGTTTTGTTCTGACTATAATTATCAATATCAATTTGACTTTGACTGCTCCAATTTTATTATAGTCTTTATATGTCTTATATAAGCGAATAAAAACCGCCACAAAAGAATTTTTAGGTTTGATCAAGATTCAATAAGGCTCAGATTTACTTGTGTGCCCATCATTGACGATCTCAAAGTTGTTTTCATCCATCCGGTAATTGGCATCGAAAGTAAGACAATCTGGCACCGGTATAGCAATGGAACTTCTATTCTTAAATAGTTGAATGGGGCTCTGCTTTCTAAAATTGAGTTTACACGGTAAGTGGTAGTTTTGATTAGATAAAATCAATTATATAGACGTTCAATTGAATAATGCATGCATGCGACCTACAACTTTACATCACATAAAATTGATGAGTTGCAGATAATTGTTTACTTACCGGCCCTGACAGAATCCGCCCCATTTAGCAGGCCCTGCGGTAAAAAATATAATGGGAGCAACAAGTTACGTATATTTAGTCTTAGAAAAGAAAACGATAGATGTCAACGTCACAATTAGGTTTGAGTTCAAAGATCTCCTGCATATAATTTTACCTTACCGCAATCCGGCGATTCATAGCAATATCTTTCGCTTTGCCTGTTATTTCTCGGTAAAAAAATGGGGCCTTCACTGGTAAAACGGAACCATAGAAGGGTTAACAAGAGCGATAAAGTAGAATCACGTGTGGAAGACATTTTTATCTGTCCGTAGAGAGCGAATATTCAAGTCCAAAGGGAGCCTCCATAAATTACGTCACAGGAAATGCTATTTTGAAGATTGGCCCTTACACTACATTTTTAATATGACTTAATTACATCAACATAACCAGTGCTGAGTGCTGAGCCTTTACGCGGTATGTTATTATGTAATGAATAACAAGATTTATAGAAGTTCCGGAAGGCCACACCATTGATTAATTATTGATTTTATCTTCACGTCTGTTCAGAAAATGTTTAAGTTTGTAAATGAAAACTAATCCAATAAAATTTAGTTCACTAATTCAAAAAATATATCGAAGAAGATTTGTTTTGGATTTGAAAATTTTGCGTTTTATAATTTTAGCAATCACTAGCATCTAACTTGATAGTACTTTCCCCGTGCAATAAACGTGTTGCTCCCCGTGATGTAGTCATAGAAACGAAACCGCTTTATCGTTTTACGCCTTTTGTTGCTGCGCGATTATTCTTGGTATGTAGAGTTTTAAAGATAGACGAGACAAACGACAGAAAATGTAAAAAAAGTATTTACTCAAAGCGTTAAACTTGTTGCCGTGTAGTAAAATATTTTACAAGGATTTTAGGTGAAATGTTATAAAATGACTGGAAAATCACTCTTCAAACTGCGTTTTTAACAGATGGTAATAATAAAGTAAGCATTAAAGCACTGTCATAGAGCTTACTGATCCTTATAACTAAAGAAACAAACACAACTTTTCGTTTTAAAAGTAGTTTCATTCGATCCTTTGCAATTATCAGTTTTAGTAAAATGTAACTACAGCCTATCATTGTGTATCTGGGTTTAATTCCAATTATATAGCAGGTTTAATCAAAATTAAGCTCACTGAATCATAATTAACTTAATAATTACTAATAGTTTTTATTCAAGGTTAATAATCAGCATCAGCTCTTACAACCCATTATCTGTTTTCAAATGCTAGCAATTCAGATCAATTAAGTTTAATTGCAACTACCAGTTTTATTCATAATAACCTAACTTCACCCTCATTAGCTTGAGGTTAATTGCCATCAAAAGCGTTAACCAAAATAAACTCATTAGTCATTAGATCATAATTTACTTGAGTGTAGCTGCAATTAACAGCGGTAATCAAAATAAAATCAAACAAAATATTTTTTTAGATCAGTGATACATTGAGGCTAACAGCAATTAACATTTAATCATAATTACGATGATTAACTAACGTCAGTCTATTAAGCACTGAAGTTGGTGGCGTCTACATACATACACGAAGACCCTACCATACCTGTAGTAGTATTTATTACTGGATACTAAAACTAAACTGAGTAATTACGGTCACGCAATAGAGGAAGACTAGCTTTGCTGGATTTGGATTAAACGGTTATTAGAACAATGACCGTCATTAGTGTCTAATTTGCATATCAATACCTCACAACATGACTTGTGCAGCCATGTATACAACCCTAATGAAATCGCACCACCGGCCAAATATATTGTATCCACGAGAAATCAATTAGGTACTATAGTTCAACATCTGACCTACATATCTCCAGACACAGTTACCGTATTTCACTGCTATTTATTGCTTTGATTACAATAATTACGACATAGAACCTAAATGTAGTTAGGGTATAAAATACATGGAAAGACAGTTCTATGTAACTGTTCATCCGTAACATTACAAAATCTAATAATAAACGTGTCAATAAGAGAAGCGTCAATTCAATGCAGTTAAAATCAGGACAAATTTTTTTTCACGCAAATGATGTTTAAATCGAAGTAAAATTTCAGAATTTTGACTGAATTTAAAAGCGAATGCTACCTAGGAAAAATGGTAAAGTATATGAACTCGGAACTAGTCTACGATTTAAGGCTACTCTAGTTGATACACCGGCGTTTTCCAGAATTCCGAGCTCCCTTATTCTGCTCCTTGCTTGAAAATTAATGAATTGCTTATCAAAACTCACGAAGTGTGACTTTTCCGTGACCTTCTAAGGAAGAAGCACGTCTTGAGCTGAATACTCGAGGCCGATAACGTTCGAAAATTATTATACATAGTGAAGGTGTGTGCTGTTTATGTTGCTGATAATAAAAAGAAGTGTCAAAGTCAAGGTTCTAGTACACATAGACGGTGAAATGTATTCAAAGCATACATACCCATATAAAGTGCATACTAAACATGCAGTTACCATATATTGTCGGTTAAGATTCAAAACAAGCTAAGTCAACAATTTTATAGACACAACATGAAGTACGTCCATAAATTCTTACGATGCAAAAATAATACAAATAAACCCGTACTTAAATGATCTTACCCCACATCACTCTTATTACATTCACTCAGAATCATTGCTACGAATGCAATAGTAATAATTACTAAATTATTGCTAATGAAGTAAATAATATCATTAATTTAACAAATTATACCTATTAAAACCCAATTAGTAATTAATTAACCTATTTCCGGCGTTTAGTATAAAATAGTGGTAAATTTCCTAACTCTATTTAGTTACCTGGAGGTGCTCGTTAAAAGTTGGCATGTGCCAGGGAAAAGTCGAAATTAGTTTCAAAAGTATACACAGGCAAGACGAAATTAGGAACTTTTGTGAAAAGCAGTAGGTAGCTTCCAGATCATACAAATACACCAATTGCTGAGTTTAATGGATTATTATTTTATCGTTATTTCTTTCTTACAAACTGCCATCCTAATGCGCATCCTTGACTTTGAAGCTTCTTTTCATTTACCTATACGCTTTGATAATTATGTCATTTAAACCGCAGTAACGAGCTTCAACATTATGGGGTCGAACGCTTTCGCCACTAAAGATTCCAGTCCAATTGAGAGTACGTATAGTAAGGGTACCTGTTTCGCAGAAGGACACTCTCGCTTATCATCACTATGGTTAACTTTTGAACAGTCGTTCATTAGTTTTGAATTGATGAGCGGAAGTAACCTGTTCTCAATTCCGTATAAATACTGCGTCAATTTCCGATTAGAACCAGTACCAACCGAAGCAGTCCTACAATAAGAAGTCAAGAAATTTCGATTTTCAATTTTAATACGATTTTCTAATTTTCATTTGACAAACAATTTAAAAGTTTCGTAATTATGAAGGTAAGCTAGACATTTGACTTATTTACAGTTTGCTCAAAGTCTTATATTATTCCATTCTCCGTCGAGAACCACTATAAATAGTAACAAATGATGTGGTTTTTATTGCCCGATTTAATTTGGTACTATTATTTACTTAGTTTAAAATTTCGTTAATTAATTTATTTGTGTTCTGTAACCCTGCAGGGAGCAATTATTTTAGCCCTTGTGGCAATCACAACAGCTCGATCTTATGATGGATCATACGGCGGTTATGGACCTACTCCAGTTCCCACTACGACCCCGATTCCCATCGTTCGCGAAAGCATGGGATCTGGTTATGGCGGCGAGAAAGTGGTCCGACAACCTTATCAGAACCCTACGCCTGCTATTCTTATTCGTGCCCCAGCAGCTCCTAGTCCAAACTACAATCACTACGATGATTACACGCCCAAAGCTGATTTTAAGCCAGTAGAACAACCAATTATCCGGATTCATTACGCTCTTCCAGAATCTGCAATCCATGCTCCAGCACCACTTCGGAATGCTGATCGGCATGCTGATAAGTCGACCTTAAAATTAGGAGAAGAACAGAGTGAAGCCAATGAATTGTCTGCACCAAAAAGCGCCCCAGAATCAGCACCTTTCATTCCAACTCTCCGCTTCGACGAGGAGATCAAGGAAGGTAGCTACATCACTTACGACTTCGAGGCTGCCAACGGAATTCGCCAGAAGGACAAAACGTCTATTTTGCTCCTGCCTGAAAGCGAACAGAACCGAAGTCAAGGAAACAGTAATGGAGCCGGTAAATCCGAAGGCGAAGAAAAGTGGGCCCTCATCACAAAAACTGGATCTTTCGCCTACACCTCACCCGATGGTAAGCACTATTTCCAATTTCAAAATTAAAAACGGAAATGTAAGCTTGTTTTAAATTACTGATTTTAATTGCCCTAAATTAATTAACAGGTAAGCGGATCGAATTGAGCTACGTTGCTGACAAGGACGGTTTCCGTCCAGTGGGTGCTCACCTCCCAACCCCACCACCCCTTCCCGAGGCGAATGTCCGTGCTGCTGCCATTCACCTTGCAGAAGTTGCCCGTGTCCGTGCTCTGGAAGATTCTATGCGTGCTAAAGAAGGAAAGGACGACGCTACGGTGAAACACGCTGAACTCGCTGCCCAAGCTGTTCACGCTGCTCCTACATCGGATTACAGTTATAATGCTGAAAAACCTCATAGATCTGCACCTGTTGCAATGTACTTCTCTGGCTATTAATGAATAGTCATTGTTGTTCAGTTATATCTACTGTGGCTAGTTTTGACAGAATTTGAATAGATCTCTATTACGGATTGAACTTATAGTGCATATTAATTTTTTACTTTAAAAGTGTGTTAATTAATACACTTTTCACAAATTCCATTTATTTCTGCCAGGAGCAGTTATATGTACAACGGAACGCAAACTATGTAATTATGTTTACTTTACCCAGCATTAAAAATGAATAAAAATAATGAATTCAAGCGTAATCTTATCTAATTGTTGTTACTTGCTATAAGAAACTTTAATTATTTTTACATATCAATGTTTTCCTCAAGCATGCTGTGTTGTGAATGTTGCTAAACATTAAATTGTCATTATCTTTATCCTTTAAAATTAGACAAAAAAGCTGCCGTTTTAGAAGCAATAAGAAACTTTTGGGTGTCAAAAATAGCAGTATTGGTTGTTATAGACACACATTGTTATGGTGACAATAATTAGCATTGATTTTTAATATAAATCACTATAAATATAAAAAAAACGATCATAGCAGAGAGTAGTAAATATGCATGTCAATAGTTTTTAACTATGTATTAGCAATTTATACCGGGGGTAGCTCTATTATAGGATATAGGGGTATATGTAGGGATAGGAATATATGTTATGCCGATGGACAGTTTGTACTTTTAAAATTTATAGAAAAGTCTATTCCAACTATTGAAATTGTCTATAAACATAAAGGAATGTCTGTTAAACCCATGATTTCATAATAGACACATTCATTAAAGTAATGATTTGGGTTTTCGAAAACTGATGAGTAATGAAGTACAGTGGAATCTTCCCGTAGTGACATCGTTTATAGTGGCAATTTTGTTACAGTGACATACTAATGCATCCCCGTCAAAACGTCTATGTAAATGCATAGGAGCTCGTTGATCATAGTGACATTTTCATAATGACATTCTTGTTATAATGACATGATTTTCAATCCCCTTTACATGAAATTCCTGCATATTTACATTGGCTGTAATGACATTCAAAATTTTTAATTATGATAATTATTATTATTT
>JAAXYX010005749.1:0-10511 GCA_036851915.1 Ptenothrix huangshanensis | reverse complement strand
GTAGTTTTTTAAAATTTACATAAAGTCAGATGCAGTTTTTTTAAATTTACACAAAATTAGGCGTAGTTTTTTAAAATTTACATAAAGTCAGATGCAGTTTTTTGAAATTTACACAAAATTAGGCGTAGTTTTTTAAAATTTACATAAATTCAGGTGCAGTTGTTTGGAATGTATACAAATTCAGGTACAGTTTTTTCGGCAGGCCTACTAGAAAAAAATCCTGCTTATGCTACTGATTTTTACTGCATTCCGTAAGCCAAACACATGACATTTACTGGTTCACAACTTTGAGAAAGATCAAAGGGAAAAAGTGTTTGAGGCTCCTATGAGGTTATTGAGTACTACTGTAACTATACCTACCTACCTTCGTTTCATGCCAACTGGCCCAAAAGAGTAAAGTGATGAATATGGTTCTTGCGTTCCGACAAAGCGTATGACATTCAGCTAACAAATTTTAAATTCATGTTCAATATAATTAGATAGATGATGCCTATACCTATACCAATAATAGGATATACATGTAGATTAGTTTTTCATTTTTGATCTTGATAGCTACAGGTTTCAATTTCACAACCGCAGTTACAAAGCGATGATGTGGACGGCTAATGTTATTTGGAATGAAGGGGAAAACGTGATCATTAGACTTGCACCATTGCAATCCATTGCACTTGTACCTATACATATATACACATTGGTATTTGAAACATAATTACATATGATATTGCAACCACAATGAAATAAATGTGATTTTGTGAACTTTGTCTAATCTACTGTGACGATGTAAACTTGTGCCAGGAGCAATCACAATGACAATAAATTGTAAAATCTGGAAAAAACTAGTGCCCCACGAGGAGTGGAGTCTACAAGAAGGATGACTATATGAAAGAATAATAAGAAAGGCTAATGACAGTTGATACATAAACACGAGACGGTTTTTAAGAATTAATAACACAGAGTGGAAGAAGTGAACGTGGAAAATTCGAGTTAGTGGGTCAACTTTCTCACTATGTTGCATTTAAAGAGGTTTACTTTTATTTCATGTTAACAACTTATTGCAACCAGAAACAACAGAGGATATATATACACTGTACGATACGATGCCATGCAATACTTGCATGACATCCATCCTTCTTCTACCTTCATATCGTCGCTCCTCCTTTAATTTACAATCTACAATGTGCTATCCAACAATACCTACACATGGTGTGTATTGGAGGCAGAAACACCAACGCTTGTAATTTGTAATTAATTATACCTCCTTCACACGAGTTTAAGTTCCAAGCTCACCTGACTCTCTTAATTAAATTTATACAATAGAGTCAATTAGAAAAATCTAGTCCGATCAATTACCCTGCAGCTGTAGCATGCATCCAAGTTGGGTGAATTAGAAATAAAAACTATTAACTCTAGACGATTCGGTAAAGGTAAATATAACAAAAGAATAACACCACTAAGCGTGAGATTGATTACATAGAAGCCAGGTTTTAATTTTTTACCATTATTTACCACGAGGCACACAGGCATATGTACCTGTAGTGTCTATTGTACACAGGAGAAGCGTTATCCATTTCATTCCAAGGTCTAAAACTCGGAACTCTCTGATCCGGTTTTGAATCTTGCATCGATATCAATAATAATGACGTGTTAATAGTCGCTCCAAACAAATCCATGTTTGGGCAATCAAAGGACAAAGGAGTAAAAGCTTTCAGACGATTACGGATGAGAGTGCTCTGCTCTTAATCGCCACGTCCTTCCTATGAATTCTGAATTGACACTCTCATATCTCTTCAAAGTAGGAAGATTAATGAAGAATCTTGCGCGGTTGAACTGTTATTGCCCATTTATGTGCATTACTTAGCATTAGAGTCAGTTATTTCTAGTCACTCGGCGATTACCGACTTTTTTTCTTGTAGGGTGTCATCTTGAGCGATTAAGGACCAACAACGTTCCCCTGAACGGAATCCCATCTTTCTTAATGCTCCTCTGAATCGTCAATAAATGTAGTACTTGGTTCCTATTTTGCTTAATGCATGAGTAATAAATAAATACGAACTGAACGTAGTACTCTTACCATTATCAGCTGTCAAGTGACGGAAATATAATTATTATAAGAAGACAAAGCCAAGTCAAAACTTGTGCACAGCTGAGACTTTTACACATGCATCGGTACATGCTAAACGACGAACGAGTAAATACACAATGATGTTCCCCTTCCTATCCTTCCCTTCTCCTCATCCCCTTTTGATGGAAGTCAAGGAGCATCGTCACAAGTGGATATTGAGTAGTGTAGTAGCATGTGTCTCCAAGTTTGGAATGATTACAGCCGCGAAGAAGATTGAGGAGTGCAGAAACGTAAAGGGAAAGATGGGAAGTGAAAAAGAAAAACTCCACTAGAACTAGAAGAGTGGCTTGCCACCATTCTCAAGCTCATAAAAACTCAACTTCTTAAACTGCTCCTGTTCAACTAAACTACTAACTACACAACTTCCTTCACTTTTCATTTTCATAGTCTTCCACATTTGCATCCCTATAATCCAATTACAATCTACGTAGTTATTTACACACTAGAAGTAAAAAAAAATCTAAAAAAGTATAGACGAGCGGAGCAGGATTCGAGATGGTGCAAGAGTCAATACACTGAAACAGCATTAGGTAGTATAGAGGAGGAGGAAACGTGAATAAAATCCAAGACTCTTTACGAACTGCTACCATGCATACAGCTAATTATACTCCAAGTGGAAGTACCGATCTTCCTATCTTTACTAAGTATGCCGGTGACTATAAGCAAAAGACTTTTAATATCATTCCAGTCACATGCATATCCCACATGCATTACTCAAGGCATGATAATTGGTTTGGTAATTGCTAATGGTAGGATGTTGAATGTTCATTGTAGCCTTTACTTTACAGAGAGGCTGTGGAGAAGCGATTCCTACGTGAGCAAGTCAAACTTGGTCATTGGGTATCGGTCATTGGTCATTCATACGAAGAGTATTGCCATTAATTATACGTCAACATTTGATGGTGGATAATCTGCAGTATCCATTACAATCGAAAATTCTAATGTGTTCAATAATCAGTAGTTAATTCATCAAAAGAAACCACATTGTACCTACACTATTATGTACACAGATAGCATACCGGTCAGCTGTTCTCTTGTTGTTTTCTTGTTGTTTCTGATTTGGTTGCTCATGCTGGTGCTCTGCTACGTAGTCAGTGTGAGTGCACTGGGACACTGGACGAGTTTGTATTCACTCAGAGCAAATAAAATTAAGCAGATGAGAGAGTTATGATGATTTCTGTTTACCTTTGTAAATGCAAGCTGTCGTTGTTACTGATGCGATCGTACCGATGCGATGCGATGCAAAAGTCAAGCCACATTCGACTCTTCCACACGTTCATAAATTGCTAACAATAACAAAAGAGGCTAACTACTCTCTTTTCTCCTTTGGATTATCTTCTCTTCACTTTGACAGCTACGTACGTGTATGTCAAATGTGTGTCCTTTCCTTCCCCAGTCTATGGTGTACTGTGCTGGTCACAAAGTCTCAGGCGCGGATCCAGAGGGAGGGCTAGGGGGCTGTAGCCTCATCCATTAAGATGAAATTATCTGTAGATACAGTGAGTTTTTTCAAAATTTAAACTGAGTATAATGAGGTTTTTTAAAATGTAAACAAAAACAGATGCAGTTTTTTTAAATTTACACAAAATCAGATGCAGTTTTTTTAACTTTAGACAAAACCAGATGCAGTTTTTTTAACTTTACACAAAACCAGATGCAGTTTTTTTAATTTACAGAAAAACAGATGCAGTTTTTTTTAATTTACAGAAAAACCGATGCAGTTTTTTTTAATTTACAGAAAAACAGATGCAGTTTTTTTAATTTAGACAAAGATGGGTGCACTTTTTCGAAATTGACACTAGACGTAATGAGGTTTTTTTCTTTAGCTCCCTCCTTGAACTTTTTCTGGATCCGCCTCTGCATAGTTTGGACTGAGTGCTCTTAGGAAATTGGTCCGGTCAACGAATTTTCAGCGCCTCTTTGCAAGTACTCCGCCTGGCCTGGGACTGCAGTTGAGTTTGTTCCTACCATAAAGTTGAGCACGGTTAAAAATAAATACATACACGTCGAGGTTCAAAAGAACTCATAATCATAATTAGAAATGGTGTTCAAATTGTCAAAAGAGGCTTTTCGGAGCAATCTCAAACGGCATGCAGATAAAGACACGACATGAATGATATTCTAGCAGCTCTTTCTTCCAACTATTTTGCATGATTATTGAAAACCAACGTTCCCCAGCATCCTCCTGCACCAGCACCAGCAGTGCTTAATTATATGCACATTCTGATAATAACAGTGTACGGTGAGACTGTGAGAACGACAAGGACGGGATGGTGAACAAAGCATACACATTCGTAACTGCAGCCAAATTACATACCTTCAAACACACTCTAATTAGTGAGGAGAAAAAAGTTTCTGATTTTCAGTTTCTGTTCTCTCTGCATACGATTAAATTGAGTGAGTTAGCGAGCAAGTTTATAATGTGCTTTGACATCCCCCTCCAAACGCCTAATGTCTAAGACGTGCTGTAAATACCAAAACAAATGCAAAATGCAAAATGCAAAATGTAGTACAGAATTTGATGCGAGTAAAAACTGTAGCGTATAGTACTTTTTAATGTTTAACTGCACCATGTATATATTAATGAATGATTTTGATTTGACAATAATTGAAGTTCATTGTTCAGCTCCTAGTGAAATATTGTGGATTGTTTTGATTTTTTTTGCTAGAAATAAATGGGGAACGTGAGTGAGTCGTGTGAGAAAAAAGTGATGATGTAGTTATGATAACCAAGTGAAATACAGTAGTTTTTTATGAGCATGTAGGTAATGACACGTAAGTTGAAGAGATCTGACGAGTCCGTGGCAATCATGGGATGGGAATAATGTATTTGAGTGAATGGTGATGTTGATGTTGATGGTGATGGCGATTGTATGAGGTGAGGGAGCACACTACACTCTGCAGGAGGAGCACACGCATGTATGCAAACTACAAAAAGAGTACTTTTGTTAATAGTTTTTATGGAGGAAATATGGAAAGGGTGAAAGCTGTCTACGAGTTGTATGACGAGAATGATCGGGAAAAAATCCCTTAAAGAGTGAGAGTAAAAACAGAGAGCTTTATCAAATTTTACGTAGTCGTCCTCTGAACATCTAATTGAACACTTCTCAATTTTCCGTCAAACTCCTCCGTTTCGAAAAATCTCACAAGGTTTGTTCAAAATTTTCAAAATACAAAATATTCTACTATTTCTACTACCAACACCGCTACGTCTACCGTTCTTATTACTTTACTACTGCTCCTGAGTTTTTATTTTTTTTTACCCTGCTCTACACTATCTAACGGCTAGCGTCATACTCCGTAATCATTGTACGCTAATAGTGCGCACCACTCTCTTCTAGTTTTTCACCACATCATTTGTGATAGCCATTTTCATACTGATACACTTGAAATTTTGATTTCTTGAAACAAATAAAATATTGCTGAATCTGAAATCGAATCCAAAAATTTAATTAATACGTGACAATACATTCTGGAGTATTTTCAAAAGTGATTTTATTTGCTACTGTTGAATATCAAGTATTTCTTGTGATAGATTGATATATTTCTTAGATAGCGTAAGATACTGATAAAAAAACCAGAAGCAGGAACACAGCTGTTATTTTATATCTTGATCTGTACATAATCCTATTGTAGTACCTATTACCTGTGAGACTGTATCACTCATCGTCAGGATACTAATGAGAAGAATTTATTCCAAGGTTTTTTATTTCTTTCTACTTTTCAGATGCGTCAAGTCATTGTATGTGCATTACTGGCCACTTTGTTGGTTGGAACTTTGGCCATGCCCTTTCCACAATACTTAGAAGAAGCGGTTAGACAAGCCCAAGCTATGCAATTGCTCCCTCCCTATGCCGTCGTTGACAAAACCGCTCCCGGAATCCAGGTAAAACTTTACCACAACAATCCACATCGTTCCTATTTTCCCCTTCTATCTCATACCTCAAGCCACTCTTACTTTCTTCCATTCTGTTTCCAATATAATTTAGAGTTGTTGTCTTTTTTCTCTGGCCTTCAATTTCTACAATCGCTTTTTAAATTACATTCTATTGCGTAATAAGCTCACCAGGAAAATCTGGCGAGCATGGATACAGATATAAGTACAATAGAGTAAGGATAATGTTACTGTTACTGTTGCGGAGCGAATGAAGTAATTTTGAAATTACCACAGGTGGCCTACTTCAAATTGGGACCTCATGACCGCGTGGATCTCCAGAATGCTTTGGGAGGAGCTGTTCCATCCGACGTCGTGGCAAGTTTAGAATCCCAAGTAGACTCCATTGGGAAGAATTACTAAATGGAATTAAATAACATAATAACCAACAAAATCTGGCACAACCAATCAGTCAATCCGCCACCATCAACAACAACAACAAGACTCAGCAAAATGTAAATCATAAGCTTTTGTACCCACAAACACAAACTGTACACAAGCAGTAAAGAACCAAAACCAAGTCCATGTGCCAAGACTTGAAAAAACCACAACTGAGCACTCAAAAGTCAAAAGAAACAAAATCAAGTTTTATTCTAAGTGAAAAAAGGTGAATCGTACGGCCAACATGACATGATTATCTCCGAGGAGAAGAATTGAATCATCTTACGAATAACAAACAATGACAACTTGACTTGATCGTATCGTAATCGTACGGCAGACACATAGAGAGTACCTATTCATACAATCTTCGATTATTATTATTTTATACAGTCGTATTTAAGCGAAGCTTTTTTCGAATTCTTCCAACCCGCCTTTATTATACACACACAAAATGTAGGGAAACACTAACGTCACTATTGAAGACAAGTGTATGAACTCGTCAAGCATCATTTCTTCCATTTTTATCAACCAACTTTTCCCCATCATTGTATATTTTTATATTTGTATTTAAAGGATTTGTGCGCACTATACCTTTGGGTGTTTTCCCTTGACTCGCAAATACGAGTTTCTATCCAATAAAATTATATTTTTGTTAGAAAGATCATTTATAAGACTCTAAGCTCTCCAGCGTATTGATTATTAGACTTTGTCTTGATTATTTGTCCGACTTTACACCGTTCAATCTTGCACTCTTTATTAATCATAGTTAATTATTTACTTTCCATCGCCTGAAATTCAAACGATTCCGCCTGCTCTTCTTATGGTATCATTACTTGTTCCGCACTCGCGATAAATATTACTAATTATATGCACGCACTTACTAATTACTCTACACTGCATTTAGTTACAAATAATCTTCAATCTTCTACTACCATTGAAATTTGCAGCATGAAGGAGGGACGGCACGTGGCTATTTTGTGCTGGCTTTTCACAAGTTGGTATATAATTATTCAGAAACTTCCTTCCACACATTTAGACGCTTGCAAAATCCGACTGCCCCATTTAATAGGTAATTGTCTGCAATTGTGCACGGGAGCATTCCCACTGAAAATTATACCTTCAAACGGAATTTTTGTAAGCGGAAAATAGCTGAAAAAGTACTGCGAAATAAATACAGATTCCACGAAATCAGTAGCGCCCGCAGGATTTTTTTTCGTGTAGGCCTGACAAAAACTTGATCTCATTCAATGTACAATTTAAAAAACTCCATCTTATGTAGTGTAAATGATAAAAAACACCTTTGCACCATTTCCATATTTTAAAAAAACGGCGTCGTTTTTACGTGCATTAAAAAATGGGCCTTTTCGTGTATGTTTTAAAAAAAACTGGAGCTGTTTTTGTGTGCATTTTTAGAAACTGCGTCGTTTTCGCTTAAATCAATAAAAACCAGCCTCGCTTTCGTGTAAATTTTAAAAATTGCGCCTTATGTCCCTGTAAATTTTAAAAACGGCGTCGCTTTCGTGCAAATCTTAAAGTACATTGTATATTTAAAAAAAACAATTGTAGGCCTAGACCTACGTGGCCTAAACCTAGTTACGCTACATACAGATCCCGAGAATAAAGTAGTCTTGTTTATGGACCCTGTACATAGAGTGGAAAGATTAGGCTAGGGGATAATAAGTCAGACTTATGATATGTCACACGTGATTAATCGCATTATTAGGATAATTCGTCATGAAACTTGTAATTGCCCTTCTATACTTTTTAATGCGGTATGAAAGTGGCCGTATACAGACAGTGGAAAAAGTGAGATTGCTCATGAAATACATACGTACGTTCTGACAATAAAGCAATGACCTTCGTATGTAACTCGCTAACTAATCGTAAGTTCACTTAGCAGATGTCAATGTCAACGGGAACACTTTTGCCTGCAGCTCGGATTCTTAATAATTGTTTGACTCACCTTCACTCAACTCTTTAGCACGCTCGCTTCTTGTCGGAATCTTGTGTTCGGTAGTCGGCAATCGAAAGATTTGTCTGTAGACTGTAGACATTTATCACTTATTGACATTGACATCGGGAGCAGCCAGCAGCTAAAACTGGAACCTGCTCAATGCGGGCTTTATATCCTCCTACTCGTCGTACTAACTAAAGGGCTTAACTGCGTCTGTAATTAATAGTAGCTATGCATGCGTTCTTTATCTTAAGCTTTGAGGGTATTATTTCAACTCCATAATTGTACGAGTATTTGTCTAAAATGATGTAAAAAAAACTACTGGTATATTTATCATCGTAATCATCCTGTGCTGCCTCGTGACCAACAAGAACGCAGTAGCATCGAGCCTAATTATGTACATACATACATGAACCTAGTTGACGAAATCCATCTGAATGTGAGTTGTA
The DNA here is from genome assembly GCA_036851915.1 of Ptenothrix huangshanensis. Classification (NCBI taxonomy): domain Eukaryota; kingdom Metazoa; phylum Arthropoda; class Collembola; order Symphypleona; family Dicyrtomidae; genus Ptenothrix; species Ptenothrix huangshanensis. Next base: position 1,671 of record JAAXYX010005749.1, on the reverse strand, counting down.
GGTAGTGTAATACTGGCAGTGCATGTGTCTGTCGGTATTAATTCATTATATTTCCACCTTGAAGATCAAAAGGCGAGATAGACGTGAAGATGTAGAAAAAATAATATAGGGCAAAAGCAAAGCTTAACTTTGGCTACACTCCATGCATTCATTCCAACTCCAACTTGCAACCGGCTGAGCGACTACCACTAATAACTTGGGCTACTAATCGCAATCGTACAAGTATAGATGAAACGAAGCAAGCATCTGAAAAACCAATGCCCAACAATCTGTCTAAAAAAGCAAGTGCGAAGTTAATGGTGAGATGATTATCTTGGTTTGGAGCGGAAAGTGAAAATAGTTAGGTTGGGTTACTGTCATATTTTTGCTTATTTATTCCAGGCAGACAACGAATCTTGCTCGTGGTTTGTTTCCTCAACCATCCACGTACTTGTCTAAAGTCAATCCGTATGCAATATCAGTATCTGGCTTGTGAAATACAGTAGTGGCTCTTGTCTTGTCTTGTGTATCAGCATCAGACCAGTACAGATATCCTGGTCTGGGTGTAGCCTCAAGCTTGTGCACAATAAAAACAGACTATCCTCATCAAAAATAATGTTATCTCTCCGGTATTCCACTTGGACGTCCACACATTTCATGTTATGCACCTACCTACATAATTTTATGGAGTGAGCGTACCATTCAACTAGTGCCAAGAGTCATTCAAGTCTTTTGCCTCCATTCTCTCCTCAATTCAATGAAAGAAGCCTCTCATTCAACACACTTGATCGCAATCCTCAATTCTAAACCATAGGGATCCACAATCACAAAGAAAACAGATCACTCCGCAATAACTTATAATTGCATCAAATCAAACCTCCTTGGCATGGCATGGCATGGCATGGCTTTGGCTTTGGCTTTGGCTTTGGTTCTGGCTCTGGCTACAATTCGAGTTTAGTATTGCTCGATTTTTTTTTGTAGAAGGCTTTTTGGAATTCTAGTCCAGGAGTGGCAGTGGTGCGGTGATAGTGGAAGACAATGATTGGGAAGACAGAGACAGGTGCATCCCTGGATATCCCATTATCATCACCCGTACCCAAACCAATAGTTGATCCCATACCCACACAGTACCCTTTTCTTACCTTACTTCTTTGATAAATGTGATTGTGAGTTGGAGTTGGAAATCATGGAAGGACACTGAGTCAGTGCTAAGAAATACCTTTGCTTCAACTTGGAAGACTGACAGCTTCTGAGTGAGAAAAACTGAGGGATGAGAGGGGGGAGCTACATATACAAGGAGAGGAAAGCGGACTGTTAGATTATTCCACAATTAGTTAAGTACGGGTGTGCACATGACACGATGAGGATAGATGCCCTACGCTATGTAAAAGTTGACTTGAGGCTGCCGTAAGCTGGAGGGATAGGATAGGAGTGTGAATAGCAAAGTGCCTACGTAAGTCGACTTGTGTGTATGGTACTTGTTGTATGCTGTGGGTCTAGATGTTGTTGGAGTGCGGATGAGCTGGATGGTGGAAGACGAAAGACAATGCGTGGAGATGGAAAAGGAAGGAGTAAATAATAAAAGGAAATAGGAAAGGAAAGGAAGGGACTGCACTCTTAGAACTCCGGAGCAGAAATTACACGTAAAAGAGTAATATTTTACCCAGTCCAGTACCCTATGTGGTCCTTACC
>JAAXYX010005748.1:0-10513 GCA_036851915.1 Ptenothrix huangshanensis | reverse complement strand
TTGCTGTTAGAAACACTGGATAATAATTTTGTTGTGCGCAATTGTTTGTGAATATGTACCTGCATTGAACTGTCAACCAATCGCTTCCAATAGTATCCACATTATGCACAAGAATCAATCAATTTGGTACAAAAGTAAACAATTCCTTGAAATTATACGGAAAAAATAATACTAACAGCCGGCACTAATTGCATTTCATATTTTTTACCGGAATTTCTTTGAATAAAAAATGCATGTGGGTATTTTCATTCTTTTACCAACCTGTTACTATAAATAGGCCAAAAAACAATGAAGGGCTTGACTGTGAAACAGATATGATTATGATTAGTTACAATTAGTTATGATTACGAAAAGGCGCCCTTTTTTCTTTAGATTCTAAACTTGAAGATACAATGGTTGCGTAGATAAGTGCTTTGCGTAATCACTATATACATATAGGAGCGTATAGAGAATAGAGACTTGTATATAGGTACTCTATAGGTCTTCTGTTTTCAGCCACCAAATTAAGCTATTAATCGAGCAATTTATTCTCTCTAATTAGAAAGCCCTTTGCCTCAACAAACTTTTCCTTTTTAATTAAGTTTCGTTCCAGAAGCTTTGCACAAATGCATCGTGGGTAGAGATAGAGATGTAGAAGTAGACGGCAAGTACATGTCTACTATTAATTATATTTATGTGAATGGGTATGGTATGGGTATGGGTGGTATAGCTATACCTATATAGGTAAATATGTACTCAGTGTAAAGGATGCAAAATCGAAAAATCATTAGTTGCCAATGCTCCACATTGCATCGCATTAACTATAAAGTGCTGGCACTGACAACTTACAACAACAACAACTGACACTGAATCTCCGGACTTTAGTTTCACGATGAGACGACTGTTACGACCTACCAGTAAATTAGCACTATATACATACATACACCATACCCACAGTGTAGACGTCAACTGCACCAGTAGCAGTGGCAAGGCAACTGTGAAACTGTGAACAGAACAAGAACAACGAAATGAAATCAATCCACAATCCCACCTTCATGCTTCTAACACATTAATTTCAATGTCCTTGTTGCCGCAGTGCAGTTGCATTCCATCCCATCCCATACTCGATTTAATCTAAAAAGTTAGGACCAGGACCAGAACCAGAATCAGAACCAGGATTCCGTGTTCGCAATCTTTACTGACATCACTTCAACTCCAAAAGTCCAAATCAAAACCTGGGGTGCACATACATACATACATAACATATTACACCTCCTTGCATATTGCATAACCATAGCAGACAATCGTAATCGTAGGTATCTCCTATTCGGATTTGATTTTTTGGACAGCACCAACCGATTTTCGTTTACTGTATAAACCCCAAATGAAAAGTGTCCAAGTGCTTTTGGACATTTGGCACAGTCAGTAGAGCAGCATCAGCATTGGAATCAGAAATCAGTCCACAAGCACTATCATTTTTGGTATGTAGGGTTCCGATTAAGATATCGCATGCAATCATCGTGGGATCATTTGGTTTCAGCAAATTTAAAATTACATCTTCGTTGCACCAGTACTAGGACCAGTACCAGTGCCAGTACCAACACCGGTACCGGTACTACCGGTTCCGCCACAAGTATACAAGCGACTGCGTGGGTCCACGAACGACAGATTTCTCAACACTAGTCATGTAATGTATATATAGGTCTGAAAATCTGTAAAGGATTTTAATAGGAGTAGGAGGAACGAGGAGGCACTGCTCCATTAGTTTGTTCAGTGGGTCGTTAGGTACATTGCACGTAATGCAGTACGACAAGCGTAATTAAATTAGTAATGGTCTTACAGGTACTGCTGGGTCGTTTTCGTTTTCGTATTCGTATTTGGGTTTGCGCTTGGTTTGCAGCAGGTACTCTCACTAATTAGACGAAAGTTTTCAAACGTTGCCGACGACAACGACGAGAGTACTCCTTACACAATTTATTTCTTACTCGACTCTGCTCTGGTTCTGGTTCTTGTTCTGGTCTGAACTGAATGCGAGTGAAAGCTTATAGTACACAAGGCACCACCCATCACACAATATTAGTTATTCCATTTATCATGGTACGCTCGTATCGCATCTGATTAGTGAAATGTCAACACAGGTTGGGAACAGGAACATTCCAATGATTTGCTGATTTGCCCAGTCACTCAGAGCACTAATAAACAACTACAACAGCTGTATACAAATAGTTACAAACTTATTTTCATTAGTACAGAAGCACAGGAGTATATTCCGTAGCAGGAGTTGTAGGTGTATTCTGTTGTAGGTGTACCTCACGTTCCAATTCCATCCCACCGCCACATGTATTTCATTAACAACATGTTTATATAAATATAGTGCTACCTCCTTTAATAAATTATACCTGGTAATTAATATAATTATCCAAAGGTATAGAAAACGCAGGTGTACTGTAACGATAAGCGCTGCGTGATACGCTGAACGTATAGTTTTAGAACCGTGGTTTTGGTCTCGACGTGGGTAATTTACATATTAAATTGAATGGAATAAGGACAATCCAATAATTTGAGAATACCTTGGAAGGAGAGGAAGAGAATGTCACCTTAAAAGTTCCCAATCGTAATTATAGAATTTATGGTTTAATTATACATACTATACATGTAGTAAATTGTATGGTAGGTACTGGAGTAAATTTAATGGAAACATGGCGAGTGTTACGTTGAATTCGAGTAAATTTTTATTACTCATGTTATGAAGTTGAAATTACATATAAATTATTAGACTATACATTAGATAATATAGATTGCAAAATAAAATTTATCTTTGTCATTAACAATGTTATCAAGACGTACTGAGAATATCAATATCAATATTGTTACCATTACATCTAACTACTTCACACGTAGTCCTATAGTCCTATTCGTAATTTTACCTTACTTCATAACGTAGCCTACATGTACGTTGTATCATGTAATAAATAGCAATACTAAGTACGATCATGTTTTTCAATCCTTATGCTTATTTTTCTAACACGCTACAGCTGACAAGAGCTTAGTCAAAGTATTTTTGCTTCGCTTCGGTTTCGAAAAGTTTTACCGCGCGCCTGTGTGGCCCAAGTGTGTTCAAAGTACAAAAACTTATTACGGTTTGATACCTTCTGGTTAATTTCATTTTCTTGGTACAGCACCTTCTACAGATTACAGATGCTCTATCAGTTTATATTGTTATCATCCTATCACCTTCCTGTACTGTAGACTGAAGTGGTACATGGATTAACTCTTCCTCTATTTTATGAAATTATTGGATAATTCACTGAATCCGATCAAAATGATCAAATAAAAAGTTGATTACAAAGATAAATACATCACTGCTACTTTTTTAAGTCTTACTCACTCTTCCAAAAAAAACCTTGCGAATCAAATAAAATCATGTCTGATGCTTTGATAGCTTTGTGTACCCTTCTTCATCGTTCGTGGTATTAAAATGTTTAGTTTTTAATAATTCTATAAAACTGAATGCACGATTTCATTGTTTAATCTAACTGTATAAAAGCAAAGGAGCAGAACAGTGCTGAAGACGTTTGTTTATAATCATAAGAATTGAGGATTACAATTTATTATCTCAACATACTCCATAGTATGTTTTTCTTTTTTAAATATTAATTACAACAAAAGTTTAAATGAAAACTAGCTTTTGATTCATAAGGTTATTTTATTTTGTATAGTTTAATATACAAATCCGCTGTTTATTTCGTCTTTAGTCAGCAAGCAAACAAACAAGTAAACAAAAAAAAACTTTAGTATTCCGGTAAAATATTATTTTTCAGTTGTGCAGTAAAACTTGAGTCCCGAAATGTGATAATAATACTTCAAGTTCTTCAATTGTCATTACCATACTCACAAACGCTTTCATCAAACGCATACCTAAACTTCTTACCTAACCTAACCTAGCCATACAATTAATACATATTATTATAATCCTATCTCTTCTCTTAGTATTGCTAAATCACTTAATAAAAAAGCATCTCATATATATTATGTACAGATATAACATACTTACACAGTAATCGTCATACATTAAAACAATGTTACTTAAACACTACACTGCATCATGTCTTTAAATATTCGGGTTTCAGCAGTTACATGTCAATTTAAAGTTAATGCGGAATCAATTACATGATTTCTTTCGGTGACGCCGAGTAAAAACTGGTATATTAGGTAGAAAGCATTTTTGGATGACTTCTAAATTTGTTGCGAATGCTTTTAGAGTCCAACTATAATCGCTCACGCTTTTTTATAGGTCTTTTGCAATTATATTTATTAATCACATCTAGAACACGTGGTTTGTGCTCCAAAATTTTCAGAACTTGACTTTTAGATTCTTGCATTTGATCCCGGATAACTTTACCACGTTGTATATTTCCCTATAATACAAAATTAAAAGCATCCGTTAGCCACCACTTATGCTTAGTAATTAAATGTTGGCAAAAGGACAACAAACAAACATTAAATTTAGTCGCATCATTGTAATAGGTTACCTTTAATAACTCTTGAATACGATTGAGATCACGATCAGTGCAATTTGAACCAACTTTAGCTTCCAATTTGTTAAGTAAAACTGTAAAACGGTCTACTACATCTCCCTCGAGTTCAATCTGTTAATGCATCATTTAATTTTATTAGCATTGCACTTATAATAAAGCTAACTGAAATAATTATTATTACCAGAAAAAGCAAAGGCAACTTACAATTTCTTCTACTTGGTTGTTCAAATGTTGAAGTTTCCACCCGTTACATTTCTGAATCACATTTTTTTGATTTAGTAAGTCGTTTACTGTGGGTCGCCTTTCATCTTTGGACTTGACGTCACAGTATCGCTGAAAATGATTGTGAGGAGGTTTACTTAAAATTTTATTTGATTGGAGTAATGACATTGTAGGCTTCCTAAGATAGTAAGCAATTCTGGGGGCTGGTGGTTCCTCGACTGCAGTCTCTTCACTTATTCGTTCATTAAACTCTTCAAACATTTTAGGGTCAGCTACAAAAACAAAAAAAATTTGATTATTTCACATGATATCCCATACGGCAAACAAAAAGGTTCACGAACTTTTTAATATTCTGCCATTTAAACAATTTTTAAACTTAAAGACTTACTAAATTCACTTTTCTTGAATCGTTTCCCTTGATAAAACGAAATTTCAGGAGAAGCAGAATCAAAGAGTTCACTGGTTGTCCTGAAGTAAAAACAAACAATTTTAGATAAACCTATAACATCCTGTTAAAATAATGAGCGGTTTTTACAAAACAAGCATTGAATTAAATTTTCGAAAAGCCGCTTACAATTGTTGTTTTCGTGGTTTCTTTCTTGGACTAACACCATCATCCTTATCTTGCCTTCCTTTGACCCTCTCCAGATCTTTAAGAGTACTTTTGGTTATTGGCTTCGGCCTCACAGCAATAGGAGCACTGGATACAGATCTGACAATTCCATTTTGTGAGACTGACGCCCCAGTTGTACTACCGATATTAATGATACCATAATTGCCCACAACATTCAACTCAGAAAGTCCGACTGTGACGGTGGGTAGAGTATGACCAATATGAGAAGAGATGGGGGTCTGCTGTGATTGTTGTTGCTGTTGTTGTTGCTGCTGCTGCTGCATTTGGATTTCAGCGGTCTCCGAAGTCGTTGAGATTGTTGTGGAGCCGGAAGAATTTGAACTACATGACTGCCAGGAAGATTCTTCATTCGGAGGTTGGAATTCTTTCTTCAAAATACTCATACTGCCAGGTACAACGGATGAAGGCGTGACTGGTAATTGACTTGATAGTGAAGATCCCAAGGAAACGGTGCTAATGACAGAATTTTCTTTATTAGCAGCAGCTGCTGCTGCAGCCGCCGCCGACGCACTAGCCACTTGCACATTTGAACTACTGACAGAGAAGTTCAGGGCGAGATTCCGCTGAGCTCTCAATGGTAACAAATGATGATTATGATCTCCAGCCTCTCGTTTCCTTAAAATACTTGGTCTGGGGCTAAGGGTGGACTTGGTTTGACTGGGGGATTGAGCTGGAGTGGATGTTTGCATTGAATTTGAACTTGAAGTTGTTGACGTGACCGGACATGAACTCGAAGTTGTATTTGCAACTAGTGAGGAGGTATTGCACTGACTCGTACCAGTTGTTACAATTACACTTGATGTTGTTGCAGCTGCAGAGGAAACTACACTTAAAACACTAGCACTGGAACCAGATACAATGGGGTTGGGTAGTTGCTGAGATATGACATGCGTTGGAATGGCATGATGTCCTAGCTGGACGCTTTGAGCTTGACTATGCGGAATATTTCCAGTCACATTCCCTCCTGAACTAGACACGGGTGCCAGGATCGGATGCGTCTGTATAATCTGAGGCTGCTGGTGAGACATGGAAATAGAATGAGAAAATGCATTATGGGTTGCTATAGGAATCGTCACGGCTTGTGTATGGTGCTGATTTTGGGACTGTTGGGGATTCTGAGTAGTTAAAATCACAGTGGAACCAGCCATAATGCTTTTACTGGGGTCACCACCACCTCCACCACCCCCTACACTCGTTACTGTCCGTTTCTCTATAGCTATGGGCCGTGCGTGACCATGTTGTTGCTGCAGTAAGTTCATACTTAAGTTTTTGGGGTCCACGTGGTAGTAACTTTGAGTCACACTTTGACTTCCTGGAGCCACAGTTCCAGGAGTCAAACCTACGCCCATTGTAGTCCCAACTCCAGAATTAACATTTATAGGTCCGTGCACTTGAACTAAATGGTGTCCATGATGTGTATTCGGTCCCGGAGTGACCAAATGGTGAGTACTGGAGGGGTTCGAGGAGGCTATCACTACACTAGTTTGTGGACCACTTCCAGCTTGAGCTGTAAACGGTATGGCGTTTGCGGTTACTCCACCTGTGGAAGCGTTCGATGAGGTTTGGGACGAAGCAAATAATGTCTCCACAACGGGTGTGACATCCCTACTGACCGGATAAACTTTGGTTATGGGTAAAGCGCTCCCAGAGGAAACTTGTCCACCGACTGATGGTGTCATTATTAGACTCGTACCTCCTTGTCTGGACGCCATCGCCACCACAGGGGCAGTATTGTTTGGAACGATAGTCCCTGAAAAATGAAAATTATATTAATATCCAGACGAGACAACCTTAAAAAATCACTTAAAGTAAGTAACAACAGTAATAGTCATGCAGTGTATCAGTAGGAGGGATTTTTATTTTCCGTGGATACACAGCAAGAGGAATTCAAGGTCATCGAAGACACTTAATTTCATTCATTACGCTCTGCACATTGCTCTCAGGTCATAATGGACCTTATTTGCGTCACGTTGGGCAGGGTAATTTAGTTTCCTATCACGCAGTGAAGCAAAAATACAAAATTATTTTTCCGAAATTAAAAAAAATATTCTTACCCTTTCCGTGCGTGGACAAAGTGAGACAGACCGTATTTAACCTGGGTATGGGAAGTGCTTGAAGGGTGTGAGGGAGTTTTTGGGGAGTTAAGAGTTGGATCGGGGGACCATGGGCTGGCTGCGTAATTACTTTTGGAACTCTGCAAAAAATAGAATGCAAGCATCAGCATCAACTTTAACAAATAACTTGTAGGAATAAATAACCAAGTCAAATAAATGTTCTAATGATTATAGTAACTACAAATCAGAAATCTCAATTTAATTTAATAAAATTACTGGTTGGCAGTGTTAGGGTTGACACTCTGTGGGCGTTGTTGAATGGTATTTATATTAGTAATGCCAGCCGCCCTAATGGTAAAAGGAGTTAAAGGTAAAGTTAACGGCGTGCCGGCATTCGTAGTTCCTTGAGAATGTAAGGCTCCTCTCATATTCACTAAAGGTGATCCCGCAATTTGTGGTTTTAAGATTGAAGCCTTGTCCACCATTTGTAACTACAAGATTTCATATTAAACTATTACTAATCGTTCCACCACGAATGCATAAATGAATGAAATAGTAATGAGTTACATAATATGTGGTTTCATACGAGATTTGCTACCTGTGCCACGTGCTGAACGGATCCACCTGGAGGAATGTGAATCATTTTTGCGTCGGGACGAACGGTACGGTTGCTTACAGTTATTGTCGCAGCCCGTATCGGGGCAAAAGAACCTTGGGCATTGGTAGTTGACTGAATCCACGCTCCATTATTAACAGGGCCTGTCAGTCGTATATTCGTACCAAAGCTGCAGACACAGAACAATTTAAATTAATTATAATCGAAATCACAAAATTAAAACACCATAATACACGGATTGTAACTGCAAAAGATTCATCAAAGGGATCAATTACTTGGAGGAGGAGATGGGGGTAACTGTGATGGAACCAGGTTGATGTCCTCCTGCCAAACTGGATCGGACATTGCCAACAATGGTTCCTCTTGCAATCTGATAGGTTGGAATCTGTCCCGGTGCACCTCCCGGTTGTCCAGCTCCCCTTGCAGGTAAAATAGTGAGATTTGGTCCCGTCCTATTAAGACTAATAATGGAAGTCGGTGCACCACCAGCTGCCGTGAGACTACCCACAGTCCCGACGGTGGTCTGACCTGTGCCAGGTTTGGCTGTAATGGTCCCATGGGGAATTCCGCCAAAAGTTCGGGCAGGCCTTAATTGAACCACTGTAGGACCACGGTGGGCTGCCAAATCAATTGGCTGAGCTTGTTGGAGGGATTCCGTGTGCACTTCCCCTTTCTCGACGATGGGAACACCTGAGCTTTGACTGGACATTTTGCACACCACTTGTGTCGTTCTTTCGTGCTCGTCGTCAACGTGCCTGCATGTACGGAGGTACACGGGGAACCAAAGGAGAACAACACACTTTAGTCTTTATACTACCCGGCTAGTCCCAGTCTCGGACTTTCACTTTTGGACAAGCTCGCGCTGGATCGATTCGAGTTTCACAGTCTGACTTTCACGTGTTGACTCTAGGGGGCGGATTGCTCGAAACAAGTTTTTACGTTCAAGTTCCTAAAGCTTGACGGTTTTATGATAAGGACTGTTGCTACACATGCTTGTTCACTGCGAGTTTTGTTGTAGCACATCTACTTACATCCCCTACTCAAACTGCTGCGATCGGGATGAGGAGATGATCAGTGATCTCTCTATAAATTCCATACATCTACAGCTCATAGCTCACCAATACAATCTTCACGCTACACACTGTCGTCCAATGTTTCTTTTTACAACCAAAGTTGATGATGTGACTATACCTCACTCTCAAGGCACTCACTGTACTGTCTTACAGTACACACTACACCGTTTGTCGAGGAAGCAACAGAATATGAGAATTCAGACTTGCCGTTCTCATTTAACTCTCGCGAACTCAACTCAATTCAGTTACTCAGAAGGCTCGGAACGTACATAGTACTGAGCATAGCATTAGATAACTTGTACATGCATGCGATCCAAACCAAACTACCCTTCTATTATGATATAGTGTGTGGCAAGGATTAGAAAACTCAACAACTCAACATCAACACTATACCAGAACTATAGACTTGAACGAGGAATTTGCAGCGAGCATTACAGCGTACAACTGTTTTGCCAACATAATCAAACCACCAGCTGAATAGTAGCACACAGAGATCTTCAATTTGAATCTTTCCTACTTTCAACCTTTCAGTAAGATTTTCGATGCATTCATGAGCCGATCCAAAATATTTCAAATCTCTCCGAAGAAACGACCATCATATTCACTTGTAAGCCATCAAAGGCTACATTTTTAACCAGGATTCCAGTACTCATCCTGAGAAATTTTCCACGTTCAATTTCCCTTCAGCTTCTTCTCGTCTTCGTATTCTTCTCACAGTAGGGGCTTCTGTAATCTTGAACACAACGTCAACGTCTATTTTTACACGGACTTGACAAGCTTTCGCTTATACTGGTATTCCTTCCTACCCAAATGCCCGGTCTTTTTACATGAGTCAAGTTCCAAATCAAGTATCTATCCACAACTTGCTCCCTTCTCATCCCTTCAAGGAACAAGTGATAAGCACCAGAACGAGAACGCGGACCACAACAACGATGCACGATCAACTATGACGATGACGAAGCCACGGCTAATGCTCCCAATCAATTAAGAACAATCTTTCGCGTTCCTGGCCTACCATGGAATTGGACTCGAACTCGGATCAACTATGTATGAACCAAGTTATCGACGATATCTTCAGCAGTCATTTCTTCCGAATATCTGTCCCACACGCCACACGTAGTCAAAGTCAATATTCAATATTCAATGGAATCGAGGAACTACGAGACGAATAAGTCAAAATTCAATCAATCAGGACACGAGTAATTTTAATAATTAGCAGTATTTGGTATTGGTACTTTGTTATTCGTCTACTCTCTGCTTCCTACAGATAATTATAATTGCAAGAAAAAACAACACGAATTAGATGAGATATTAAATAGAATATACCTACTTTACTTTGTAGAGTATATTTACGATGTGACTTTATTGCTGTGATGAAGTGACGGTCTCGCTCGAAT
>JAAXYX010005747.1:0-10514 GCA_036851915.1 Ptenothrix huangshanensis | reverse complement strand
ACATTCGCCTTGTATCAAAAATTTCAGCAATATGATCCTTCAACTTGTGCTTATCTGACGAAGACGGCGAGCACGGGATTCGTACTGATACATCCGTATCCATATCGATCAGCAAACAATTTCATCTAATTATTACTCCAAAATTGTAACCGAACCAAACCATACCCAAACTGTAACAAACCAAAGTTCAACGTTGAAAGTCTGACAGCTCCAGAAGTTATAAGTCAGTGTTTCAAACACTTAAGCTCAATCATGAATCATGCTCATTAATGCTAAATGACAGTTGAATACAACTAATAAAATACAGTAGTTTACAAATAGCCTACAAATATTCCAAAATAAATACATCTAAAATTACAATCAACACTTGACAGTCAATGAAATGAATGTTTTGCCGATAAAATTATATAATTACAACTTACGTCTTTATTGATCATTATTAGGAAATAATAAACAATCAGTCTCAAGAGATGCACATAAATCCAATCGATAACTGTGAACATTAACTGCTCATAAGCTACCCTTTCACTGCCAAAGTACCCAGATTATGTCAGGAGTGACGAACCCGTATTGGCTTAAAATTCGTCGGAGTTCCTTAAACATGATAAAATTACTTCCGCCAAACGAGCAAATATTCTCATTTGCTATACTTCGCATGTTGCAATGTTATAGGGGAGCATGCAAATATTACGTCATGCGATTTTGGCCTTTTTTGACCACCCCTCTCCCACTAAACATTTTTCTCTTTACTCCCCCTCCCCCCCAAAATGACGTTAATTTTGTAACATACCCAAATATACCCATGTAGTGATACAAAAGAGTATTTTGGACATCAAAAAAATCAATTTTAATTTTTGAAATTGAACGTCATTTTTAAGACGTTTGTGGCGTAACCAGCGGTTGGCCAGGTAGGCCTAGGTCTACCTAAGAATAAGAACTGTCTAGGATGCAGTTTTTTTTGAACTAGAGAACAGGGGCGTAGCTGAGGGGGGTGCTCGGAGGCTCAAGCACCCCCTGAAATTTCTTGCTTTACACTAGATATAATGGGGCTAAAAATTCTAAAATTTGGAAAAATCTAGATTTACCATTACCAAGCACCCCCCGAAATTTAGTCCCAGCTACGCCCCTGCTAGAGAAGGGTCAGTTCGTTTAAATTGGCACAAAAACAGATGTAGGTTTTTGCAATTTACACAAAAACACACTTAATTTTTGAAATTTGTTTAACATTATAAGCCATTTTTTCAATTTAGGTACACAAGAACGCATACGGTTTTTTGAAATTTACACAGATGCCGTTTTTTGAAATTTACGAAAAATAACCCACGCAGTTTTTTCAGTTTATACAAAAACTAATGCAGTTTAATGAAACTTACACTGAATAGATATAGTTTTTTTAGGTGGCCTACCTGAAAAAAAAATCCTGCTTACGCCACTCGAATATACGTGCCTTATATAAAACTAAGGGAGCTTGCAAAAATGACGTCATGCGATTTTGGTCGTTTTTACCACCCCCCTACCCCTAATCATATTCCATCGATTTTCTCATACTTCCCCCCTCTCCCCAAAAAATGACGTTGATTTATTAGCGTACCAAAATAAGCTCATTTAGTTGTTCAAAAGTGTATTTTGGACATCGAAAAAATTAAAAATCCCCATTTTCGACTTTCAACGTCATTTTATTGATGAGACCCCCCTCCCCTTGTTATGTTTCATCATTTTTCTCGTACCCCCTACCCCCCATAAACCCATGACGTGATTTTTGCAAGCTCCCTAACTAGTAAATGACGTGTTTTAGCACCAATCAACATCCTTGTTGCATAAAGGCCATCATCGCAGTATCGCTGCTGCATGAGGTCTGGTCTGGAGAATGGCAATTTGACTCGTGTGTGCTGCAGAGGGATCGTGTCATCGTGTATCGTGTGCGGCAACTTCAGTCCAGCAGTGAATGGTGAAAGTTAGTTGTGTGGTATCGTGTGGCTCGTTTCAAAGAAATTAATTATTTGTATTTGTAGTGCAAATTGACCGTTGCTTCAAAAATTCAGGTCACTCACAACTTCACAGAAAGGACGACACGGTTGTTTTTTAAAAAGAACTGTTTATCTACGTGTGTTACAGACAGTGAACTTATCGAGATTTTATTAAATTACTTTACTGGCAGCTGCATTGGCTGAGCGATTCTTTTGTATTTTGAAACTACACGCACGACCAACCATTATCTGCAAACTGTGAATCTACAGTCAACAGTTGACAATATTCATTATTTATTATTTCATCCCCTCACCTCAAATCTCGATTGTCAATTGTCCATGGAGGGTTCAATATCGCATTCGGAGGTAAATAATGAATCTTGTTGAACCCTTTCACATTTCAATTTTAACTAAACTGCTACCGTTTAAATCATGAATGTTTTTTTTACAAAAATTATAACTTTCGTAAGCAAGCTTTAAATATTAAATATTTGTTTGTCTTTGAAATGCTGAAACGGGCATGATTTCGGCGCTTTGGGTATTTGGGTTGTGAATGGATCACAAGTACACAAGTAAAAAAGTTTTAGTATTTTTTAACTAGCACACCGCATTACGAGTTTTAAAAAATGAAATCTAACATTTAAAAAAGCAATTAAAAGTAGTTTTTGTTGAAAACAATATTTCCTATGTATGCATCTTCAGGTCAAAAAGCAAACTTTTAATATTTTAATAGTCCAAAATCAAAAATATAAAAGGCGTTTTCTTTTTCAAAGACAACAGATGGTTTTTTGTGGTCGTCTAATGTCTAAGTGTATTATTTATCTCGACATTTTTTTTAATCCAGGGCGATTCGGGTGGGCAGCAAGACGCTGAATTGATTTTGAAAGAAAAAGACTCCGCATCTGGGACCAACCCTCTAACACTGACTGAAGATTGGCAGTTCAAGGCTCGTGATTATCAATTGAGAGTGAGTAAAGCGAAGATTGAAAACTATGCACATATCGACATGTTAACTAATTGTGCAACTGGAGTTGATGAAGAAAATGAAAAATCATTTGAGGAGTTAGTATTCTTGAATCATCTGGTAATTTCTGTCATCCTTTGACATTTGAAATCTTTCTTAAAACAAGATTCTGATTACTGTCGCTAATGAATTTAAAATTTGGTGCAATCATTGACCCTTTTATATTAGCTATTTATGGCTACTGATTCAATTAGTCATCTGTAAATGCTTGAAAAATGTTAAATGCAAGTCATTAAATTTTGTTTTCTGCATTTTTCATAATTCTTTAGTTGCTGCGAGAAATTTTCAAGCATTCGACATTCAAAGATTTAAAATCCCATCGAAAACTAAATCGGCTTTGGAATTTGGAGGCCACGAAGGCAATCTTAAGCCGTTTCTCCCTAAAACCGATCAGTCTGTCATCTTGGGGCGCCGTTTCTCCTGGAGAATTTAGAACTTTTATGAGCTTGGAAAAGTTCCATCTTTTCCTGAAGCAGTCCGAAGTGTTTCCGTGTAATTCGCTCCTTGTTACAGAGGCTCATCTAACGGAAGACATGCTGTTGATGTTTCTCAAACACCACGGAAGCCTCATTAGGTCTCTTGTCCTTGGTTGGGATGCATGTGATGCCGTCCATCGGTTGGAGGTAGGGGATGAAGTCAAAATCAATCGGAATATGACCGCCGAAGAATTTATTCAACTATTAGCGGATAGCCTTCCTAATCTCGAGGTCCTTATTTTGAGAAGTTTTTCAAGTTCGTCACAGATTGAGCCTTCATCCCACGGTGAATTAGCTAAGGAGCTGAAGAAACTCCATACTTTGGAAATACATTGCGATCTGTCAAAAGAATTCCTTTCACTCTTTCTGAACAGATCGAAGAATTTGAAGCATATTTACTTGATGAACTCCAAGTGCCTACAAATCTTGATTGAGCTTGATGCAATTCGTCTGCTTAAAAATATTTTCTTCACCTTCGACTTCGTAGGGGATTCGATCAGTTTGTACAAGCAAGTTGTAAAGCAGCAGCTAAGTTGCAAGGAAATTAATGTGGAGTGGGGCACAGCACAGTCTCCCGAAGTGTCGGAAGCGGATTTACCAAAAGTTGGACATATTCTTAGCGAAGCGTTTCAAAAATGTAGCGGCTCACTTCGAAACCTATTTTTGCCTCTTCCTGTAGGTCATCTCCATGAATTGCGGTTTGCCACATGTCCAAAAGTAACTAGACTGGTTACTAACTATAGAAATCCCGAGCAGCCACCATTCAATCTTCCATTTCATATTCCACCGTTTCCATCGGACTTTAACTTAGGAATGGCGTTTCCGAATCTCCGAGAATTTGAGCTGTTGTTCGATTATTTTAAATTTGGAGATTTGCTTCTGTTTTCTGAAACTTCGATTCCTGTATTGTCCTTAAGAGTTCTGAAAGTACATGGACCGAATAGAACGCGCTTGTTTGCAATTCCAACGGGATGGGTAGAGCAATTTTGCCAACTGTTTCCGAATATTACTACAGCCTCTTTTGGTCCAGTTTATGACTCCGGCTTTGGATTGATTTCAAACTTTCGTTTTTTGGAAAAGCTTGAAGTAACGATTGTTGTTGAAGACATGAACATAGATTTTGTGAGAGTGGATGCTTTGCTTACCGGTCTTCCTCAAGAGGATGTTCGAAGGATTTATGAAAGTAGAGGGTGTGGGAAGTATAGGGAAAACTTGGTATATTTGCCTTGGGCAAATAACTGTGTGAGTATACCTACACTTACTTCCGACCCCGTGAGGGCTTCTATTCCCTACCTTCAGAGTAAGTTTACTTGCTAATTGTTTAATTGATAATTCCGTATTACCCTGTGGCGTAGCCAGGGGTAGGTGTACCTACGAATTGGAAAAAAAATTGCTGTAAAAAAGTACGCAGTTTTTCTAAAACTGAAATAAACTTACAAGCAATTTTTCTGAAGCATTCACAAATTTGGAAGCAGTTTTTTTGATGCATTGCAAAAAATTAGATCCAATTTTTTTTAAATTTACTCAAAATCAGATGCATTTTTTTAATTCATACAAAAACAGATGCAGTTTTTTGTTTACACAAAGTTAGATGCAGTTTTTTACAAAAAAAAGCTATTTTTTGTAAGTTACACAAAATGAAATGCAGATTTCTGAATACTTTTAAATTCATAAGCAGTGTTTTGAATTGTTTACGCTAAAACAGATTCAGTTTTTTTACTCATAAACGGGTGCAGTTTTTTTTAATTACACAAATAACACAAGCAGTTTTTTAAAACTTACACTGGGTAAACTCCAGTGTTTTAAAGTTTAAATCAACGCCTATCATAAAAAATCCCTGCTTACGGTGCTTTTAATACCAAAATCACATTTAGCTAATTTGTATTCCTCGTGTAATTATTGAACTTTTACAGATCTAACAGAGCTTGTGATTCAAATTTTTTTTCTTGACCGGTACTCCGATAGAAGAAAAGAAGACGTTGTTGTTGGGTCAGGTCGGAATGTTAATAACCCAGTACTGAAGATGGGCCCAAACGTCACTATTTCTCACGTTTCCAGGAAGTTTTGCTTTGACATGTGTTCCAAGCTGGGGTCGAACGTCATCATCAAATACAACGTGAGTAAGAATAATTTGAATAATTATATGATGCATTACCGGAATCGTGTGGTATCATGTATCAATCAATGTTTTCGAATGTTTTTGATACGCTCACAAGTTGGGCTAATTATTGTCTTTCCTTTCAGATGAACTCCTTTCGTATGCCTCGAACTTGAATTGTAATTGGAGACGACTAAAAATGTGGCATATGTTCTTACAAACATGATCTTTGTTTTATTTGAAAAAATTTATTGCACGTTGCTTTCTTATGAATTAATTCATGGTACCAATAATTACTAGTTTATTAGTTGTTACGAGTTTGCTTCACTTATGAATTCAACGTCGAAAGCTCAACACTTTTGTCATACTCATGTCAGTGTGGGTACATCTTTGTGTTATAATTGAAATATCCGAATAAATGAAACTGCTTCAAAAAGTATATCTGAGTAATTTTTTAAATAATATTTTAGTAGAAAAAATGCACTAAAGTGTAATTGTACCTAACTTAAAAATACATCTTCCCTGCGTCTTCAAATTCATTTTACATTTTGCATTCAAGTTGTAAAGTTAGAATCCGACCGCACAGGTCAAGGGCTGAACGTTGAAATTAAAATTTTCACTCTTCGACAATATTCAAACTTCCCGCCCACCGTCTTCTATTTGCCTAAACTAGTGCAGCCTTTGCTGTCCGAGCCTAAAACGTTTCCACTCTATTTCATTTGTACTATTGCTAAACGTTTTTCTGCTTGCATTCTACCCGTGTATTCTGCAAGTAATTACTTATGTGTATTCTGTTCACGTATTTTTCCATGTAATTATGTATGTAGGTATGCAATTATTTCTAAAACGTATTTCTCTAGCCCAACAACTGCCTGACAGCTTCGCCCGGGACTATAAAAGGCGATGTACTGCTGTTGTTCAAGCCAGTATTCGGTTCTCTTTCTACCAGTCACCGACCCTCTCACGGACTGCCTCACCTACAATCCTTATTAACCTTCCTGCTCCTTCTTTAGGTTGATTACGATTAGGTTTAGGACTCACATGTCGTTACTGGCCGTCGGAGTTGAACGTAGAGTACGTAATCAGTGTAAATCCTACCGATGTTCCTTTGTGTTCAAGGCGGACTGGGACTGCTCTGCGCTATATATTCGGGTCAGGTTTTCGAGTCAAGTGTGAGTCAACTAATCACATAGAGATCAACCTGTCCTACCCCTTTGTCCAAGTCTTTTACCATTGATCACCTTACTGATTATGAGTGGTTAGTGTCTGTGATAGCGCATGCCCTTTGACTTCCCATTCTTGCTGAACCCTTTGCCGTGCGTGGTCCAGTGACATTCGTGTTTCGTTTAATTATGAAAACTATTTGCAGGTAGTTTATTTTGATTACAGAGCTAAGTCCATTTCCAGATAGTAATTTGCTGTAGTCTTTGGCGTTTTGTTAATTTGGATTTTTTATTAACTCAAATGTAAAAATATACAATTGGCATAAAAATTGTTGTATAATTATGTCATGCATTACCGAAGTTAAATCAAATGTGTACAAAAATTAAATGCAGTAGTCTAGGTTTACGCAATTTCAAAAAAGAATCCTTTTAAAAAAATATCCGTAATTAAGTATAATTTTTTACAAGTAGGCACTTCGTTACTGCGACTAACAATACAAAACTCTGTCCATAAATTGCAGAAATCACTTGCTCTCTTCCAGACTCCCGATCCATCTCAAATTAAATCTAGGCTCGAGGCATTGGGAAGTCCTTTAACTATTAAGAACACAATCATAATAATATTTCAAGTTAGTATACAAAAATTAACCGGATTTATGTAACACTAGTATATAATAGTTGTTTTCAAAGTACGAAATTACTTACATTGTAATTTATGATGACGTTCGACTGGAGCTTGGGACACATGTCAAAGCAAAACTTTCTGGAAACGTGGGAAATATGATGCTTTTTCCCGTGTTCACAACTGGAGTCTTAACATCCAGACCCGATCCCACAACGAATATTTCGTTGTCTTTGCGTTCCCGCAAAAACGAAAAAGGACATGATTCTAATAACAAGCTGTGTAAGATCTGAAAAAGTTAAATTAACAATTAGGAACACATGATACAATTTAATCTAATGTTTTATGAAGATATATTTCTTTAAAATCTTCATAGCTCCGTTTTCAGTAGTACTTACGCTTTAAGCTTGTTATAGAAGCTGTAACTCTCAAATTCTCCACGTTCTCCAAATTCATTTTCAAACCCCTTTGCGACTGGCGATATATCCTTTGAACAGTCCCTTCAGAAAATAGAATCAATTCTAATTAACTCTCCGTATCTTTGTTCAACAACAAACGTCACTTTAAGTTTTTCCAAAAAACGAAAGTTGCGAATCAAACCAAAGTCTGAATCCAAAACTGGTCCAAGAGAGGCAGTGGCAACATTCGGGAATAATTGGCAAAGCTTCTCTAGCTATCTCGTCGGAATTGGAACCATCCGCAATTTCTCTGCTCTTGTTGATAACTCATTAATTGCTCTCTCTACATTGCAAAATTTCAGGACCTTCACACATAGCAATGGAATCGAAGATTCAGGAAACAAAAGAAAATATTTGCCGTAATCGAATGACATCTCGACTTCTTGGAGATTCGGAAACGTCGCGCCCAATTCAAAAGCAGGTGGGAACGGAGATATTTTTGATGGCAGACGGTTGATTGGTAGCCCCATGGGATTTTTGTAGTTCACAACTATTCGGGTTACGTTTAGACAAGTAGCAAATCGCAATTCAGGGATATGACCCAATGGAATTTCCAAACATACGCTTTCAAGTGCACCGCTACATTTGTCAATCACTTGGTTAAGAATTCGTCCCTGTTTTCGTAAGTCACCCTCCGACATTTCGGTGAAGTTCGCTGTGTCATAATAACCCACATTTATTTTCTTCCACCGGAGCTCCTTCTCAACAACTTGTTCCGACAAACTGACGATGCATCCTTCAAAGTCCAAGCAAATAGTTTTGAACAGATGAATCGGACTCACCTTAACCAAGGTCTCTAGGCACGATTGAAAACCTTTAAAGTATTTCAAATAAATGTGCCTCAAATTCTTGGATCTGTTGAGCAGGAGCGAAAGCAATTCTTCCGATATGTTGCAAGAGATTCTCAAAGTATGGAGTTTCAT
The DNA here is from genome assembly GCA_036851915.1 of Ptenothrix huangshanensis. NCBI lineage: Eukaryota > Metazoa > Arthropoda > Collembola > Symphypleona > Dicyrtomidae > Ptenothrix > Ptenothrix huangshanensis. The sequence goes on along the minus strand of JAAXYX010005747.1, from coordinate 1,783 downwards.
TAGCTCCTTAGCAATTTCAGCACGGGATGAGGGTTCGATCCGTGACGAACTTGGACAAGTTCTCAAACTAAGAATCTCAAGATTCGGAATGTTATCCGCCAAAAGTTGAATAAATTCTCTGGAGGTCGGGCTGCCTTTGACTTTGACTACGGCGAACGGTGAACTTGACTCATAGACGAACGACTTAATGATGCCTCCTTGAGTTTTGATAAAGTTCAATAATACATCCTCCAATGGATGAGCCTCTTTGATAAGGAAAGAATTGCATGGAAATATCCTGGATCGCTCAACCAGAAGCTGGAATTTTTTCACACTCGAAAAGATTTTAAATTCTCCAGTAAGAAAAGCGCAGTGGAAGGACAGAGTGACAGGTTTCATGGGAAAACGGTTGAGGATTGCCTTAAGGGCCTCCGAATTCCATAGACGATTTAGCTGCCGATGAGATTTCAAATCTTTGAACGTGGAATGATTGAAGATTTGTTCAAGCAGCTGAAAAAAATAAATAGGAACTTAATTAGGTAACCTTGTATTAAAATTTTGTACACGGATGATTAAGTAAATCAATCAAATCAATTCTTTAGATCTGAAATCGGTAACCTGAAAAGGTGTCTAACAAGGAGCGGATCCAGAGAAAGTTCTTGTAGGGGGCTAATAATGAAATAAATCTCTTTAAACTTTATATTTCTTTTCTTGTGTAAATTACAAAAACAAACTGCACCTTTTTTTATGTAAATAACAAAAAACTAGAGCTTCACTCGGAACGGGAATTTCCGATTAGTTCTGATCGGAAACGGAAACGGAACGGAACGGAGCCACGATTTTTGGGTTCCGAGTAAGTCGGAACGGAACGGAAACGGAACGGAGCCAAAGTGTTTCCGTTCTGTTTCCGTTCCGGCTCCGTTCCGTTTCCGATCAAAAATTTCAAAACCTAGAAACACCGTGGAAAATACATTTGAGTTCTTACAGTGTTTTCTGGTCGATGCATTAGCATCATTACGTTTTATTTTTTCAAGTTACGGCAACTATTAGCATGCAATGAAAGCTCAAAAGTAATCATATTTGGTTATTAAATCACCTTTTGTGGCATCTAATTGTCTGCGTCTAACACCGAGACCTCCATAATACAATGTAAATGAAAGCATTAAAAATGTTTTATTATAAACGTTGTTGTATTACGTCATTATCAAATTAAAATATGTGAGGTATAACTTTTGACTACAAACGGCATATTTATTGTCGTTTTTTGCATTTTATAAGCAACTGCTACAAACCTATTTGGTGACCTCAAACAAATTTTCGATAAAATAATTAAACCATTGGAAGTCTAGTTCCAAGTTGAAAAATGTGGTTTTACATTGTTGTTATAAAATTTACTTAACGCGAGGGTGTCTTCAAATAAAGTCATCTTATTTTGACGGGGTTATTCTGCAAAGCATTTTTAATCGTATTGCTGGACAAAATTATTGTTTGGGCATTGTTTCGCAGTATATTTTTCGAAGCATTTTTTAAGAAGTGAAAAATAAAAATAAATTACTAATTATTAATTGAAACATTTCCTAACGGATAAATCAATTTTTTTTAAAATTCCTTTGTCTTTTAAGTAGCTGCGCACATTCAAGCATTAGGCTTTATTATTGTGTCTATAATGGAGTCATGCCTGTTTTGTGATTCTGTGAATGGAACATCTGGATCATATTATACCAAATAACGTAAGTAACGTTATTACGCAACGAAAAACAAGTGTAGACGTAAAATCCACATTCGTTTTAGATGCGAGAAGTTA
>JAAXYX010005746.1:0-10516 GCA_036851915.1 Ptenothrix huangshanensis | reverse complement strand
GACATGATTACTACATGCATCGAAATAGAGGGCCTTTGTATCCGCGTTGTTTAAATGGGGCAAAATAATAATTATTTAGATTGTAATTCGTTAAGATAGTTTTTAAAATCGAATACTGTGTAAAATTATGTATGTGCAGTTACTGTCCCCGATGTGGGTAAGCTAGTGCACAAAAGTTTAGATGGTTTGTAACGGTAATTTTGTCCGCACGTTTTCCTTCTTCTCGAATGACAGTACGTATTGAAAAGCTTATTATTGGTATAATATTGACACGCTGTTTTTATTCGATTTAAATTCAACCATTGTTAACATTTTAACGTAAAAATAATTAAGCTGTCATCACAATTAAGAACAGGAAATAAAATCAAGATACTGAGTTTAGTTTGGAAAAGATTGAAGTTTTTGTTGTTATTGTGTTTATATTACACGCTGACTGACTTGTTTACTGACTTGTGTAAGAACTTGAGCTCTTCAGAGATTGCAACAGTTAATTGCTGAGCGATACTCTCGTCCGGGGAAAATGCGGAATCCACCGTTACTGCAAACTTGATGTGTCCGCTGAAGCTGAAGACGGAAAACGAGAAACCTAATTGCATTCGAATACAAATCAAAAAATTGAGTGTCGTATCATGCTGCTAATGTGTCTTAAGCGCTAAAAATTCACATTTTATATCATTCTAAACTCAGTCAGGATGCACATGAAGTACCGTATTCTGTGTAATAGTAATGCCGAGTATATTACAGTTAAATATAAGCGACAAGGGGAGGGTGCATTGTTAGAGCAAGGTATATTACGTATGTCAGAAGTACAATACACGTTTTATTGAATACGAATTTTTAAAATATTGACATACAAATAAATTACAAAAGTTGCGTTAGTCAACTAAATATAATCCTCGAATACTCATCTGAGTTATTTATACCTACATAATATATAACACTATACATATATTCGGACGTTATAGAGAAATGGCGTTTTAGACCATATATTATAACGTCCAACGACACTACAGGCTGCAACGTCCAGTTACATGAATTTAATTACATACAAAATGGGAAAGCAGGGCGCACTGATAAATGATAGTCAACTGGGAATGAACGATTTAATGTATTAGTTAATAGAAACTATGCGCTGCACTCGCTGCAGTAACGCAAAGATTCGCAATAACGAAGTTTCAGTGTATATATATGTGTGTAAATAGTAGGGTTTACTACACGGTAACAATGAAGCAAAAGAGGGGATACACAATTAGAGCGGGTACGCTATTGAGGTATGGTATACTATTACAGAGAAGACGGTAAATATAAAAAGCATCTAAACTGCATCTAAAACGTATCTTACAGTTAACTTCAGAGATTAACTCCAGGTGCATTTCAACTGTGTTTATAATAATGATTTAATTAGCTTACTAAATATAATAATTTGCTTTTGAGAACTTTAAAAGAGGTATAAAATCCTAATTCCCGGAAGTTAAATTAACTACTAGTTGAATAAGATAATTTACCATTTCGTCCTGGTCCGCATCCGTTGATATACATAGCGTCAAGAACATCATTGTCCATGAAGTTTTTGAGTGGTTCAGGTGGTCCTGGCATAATGGAGCAGACAAGTGTTGTCAGACGGTTCGTGGCAATGCTCCGAATCATAGGAGCTGTCAATCCTCCAATAAACGGCATCAGCTTATACGATACAATTGGTAGATAAGTTCGTTTGATCTCCTGGACATTTTTATCAATTATTTGCAGTCGTTTACATGGATTTTCTTCATTCATCGGTAGAGATAGTGTGCAAATGGCCCTAAAAATTCATATTCTTATTGGTATTTGATTTTGTCAATTTAGGGAGTACTTAATTAAATACCTAAGCTGAATATCGACGACAAAGGACCTTTTGAATTTTCAGCTCAATTTTCTGCTTTGAGCCGTACGGACGAGTCCTAAATAGGACGAAACTAAACTTTAAGCAAAAATTGTTATAATTTCTGTAATTAAAAATACTGCTTGTATTTTTACAGAAAAAATCAGACTGCTTGTCTGATAAAAGTGGATGTTTTCCACTTTGTATTACTCACGTAATTCCGTTTGAAAAATTATTACAAGCTGGATAGTGTTTTCTTATTGTTCACCCAACCCCCCGTGCTAGGTGTTAAGATAAGAGAACGTTGATGAATTAAGAGCATCCTTTAGGGGAAGGTTGAAGAGAACTGTGAAGGAATCTTATTTACTTTTAGGGAATAGAGTTTCAAAAAGTAAGTAATTCGTAATTCGCGGATGGTACCCATCCCACTCCCACTCATTTACTTCAAAGCAACCGTATTTAATGCTTAATTAAGGTAATTATAACGAAGCCATTAATGAATAAGTGACAATTAATTATTATCAATGACGTTATCCACGTACATAACGAATAAAGTACTTTCGAATTCGGAAGCACGTTTGCATTTGCAGGTGAAATGATGTGATTACAAAATGACTAAGAAACAGCAGCATAATAATTATGGTTTTTGTGAAAATTCTGTGTACTACTTAGAACCTACGTATAACAAACGTTGCAAAAGACTAGGCCACTAAAAAATTCAAATAAAATCGTAAGAGAGTAATTAAAAAGGTTACGTCGATACATTTAATGTACACTGTTTTTAAGATTATTATCCACAAAACTTCCCTTTGTTTAGCTGCTCTTCGTTGATGTGTAATGTAATGTAATGGATAGATGGCGACAATTGAGGATTTCAATAAGGTATAGCCCACTCTTTAATTATTTCTTCGCATTTGCTTCTAGTCGATAACCAAATTACTTGTAATTAATAAAATACTTGTTTTAAATGTTTGCAATTGCACAAATTCCGCTTTAAAATGGTTACGTCGTTACGTGACGCTCCACGTCAAACAGTTAAAATTTAGATGAAATATTTAATTCGCTGAAACATCTGACCCCCGTCAACAAATAAAGTGACTTTACTTTACTTGTACTTTACTACAGATAACAGTCATTGAGAGGCTATTCGTTCAGCTTACACCTTAGCAAACTCAGCCTTGCTGCGAACCCCGTTAATCGTTGTTGATAGTTCATTTATTACTAAACCCCAAAATACAACTACCTAACTAAAAATGCTCATAGTGCATTAAAAATTCAGCAACTGTGGAAAATGTAACTTTTTTCACAAGGATGTTAGGAATGTTAAACTGTAATAACTTGTCGTATTTACTGAACTATGCTTCCTATGTCTGTTATACTCTGTTGTTGACTTTTTGAGGTTGCACTTTGACCATATTGTGTGGGAACTGATCTTACCCTTACCAATGATTCCGTAATTTGTCGGGATGATTGGGCAGAGGAAACGGCACTCCACAGGTAATTCGCTTCGGTATTTTGGTGCCCTTTAGGCAAGCTTCATTCAGCATCATCTTTTTCATAGCTCCAGCTAACGCTGCGAGCAAGACTGATGTAAAACTCACGCTAAATGCAACTTTAATTTCATGAATTGTTGAGATTGGAATATTCTCCCCCACAGCAAGGTGCCAATATCTTGTTAATCTATTTTCACTGAAGTGCCACGCATTACTATCAGGAGAAGTAAATACCGTGCTCAAAATTAGATACGGCGCCATGAAAAAAGCAGCAACACCGTCACAAAGATGTTGACAGCAATTTTTCTTATTCAAATCCACTTTTGCCTTCGCCACGGTGTTAAGATTGATATTTGCCACAGAGGTAAGAAGATTCAAAATAGAGAATCCATCGGAAAGCGAATGATGCCAACGGAAGAGGATGACCGATTTGGCAACTTCCTCGTGTTCATTCTCCAGTAGCAATGGAATGATCACAACTTCCCATGGACTTCGGTTTTTATCAAAAGGCTTCATGGACAATTCGTTCCATGCTTCATTCACCTCAGCTGTGCTAATGATACTGCCTGGGTGTTTACTTTCGTATAATTTTACATGATTGATCACATTGAAATGATCGTCATTCTTCCAAAATAAGAATCCCATCCACTGAGTCACCGACTGCTTTAATTCCGGATATTTGAGACGACCATTCGAATACTTGGCTTGTAGCCATTCCTGGTCAACTAATTTAATCGTCTTCTGTAAATCACATCTTCCATCGAAAATAAAGCGGGCTGCATTAGCAGCAAGAGGCTGTTTATAAATTCCGTCCACAGCAAAAATAGAACTTCTGGTGGTTAATATTTGTCCCAAATCAGAGCAGCAACATTTAGCAAACAAGGACACGATGCAACGAAACAAATAAATTGGAAGGAGAGTCAAAAGTATGACAGGAGCTACAACTATTGCAAGTAAAAAAGAGAGAAGTATCAATACTGGACGGCACACAACGCTACACAGGCAACAAATACCACTGGCGTCGGTATTTCTTGAACTCATTGCTGATGTGCGGATGTGACGAATTTGAGCACAAAATAGCCTAAGAAATCAAGTTTTCTTCCTCTAATGTTACTTTCCGATCAACTCCACTGTTATCTTTTAAACTATCGACTCTCATAATTATGTTGAATTGGATGGCCAGAGGAAGTGAGAAATTGAAACTGAACAGCGATGACTAAAGGAGGAAAATCAACCCTGCCTCTGATACTCAGACTGGATCATCAGTCTGTATTAATATTGCATCTACCCACATTTCATATTTGTGTAAACCTAATTATTTGGTACATATCAATAATTGAATCCTGAATTTCAAGGTTTGTGTGGTTGAACAAACAGACAAAGTCGCGTAGCAGTCAGCTACTGTGTAGGAATTTAAAAACTGTATTGCCGTATTGAGTGTGAGATGAGTTAAAATCCATATTACACTTGTTACTACTTAAACTACGTAATTATTACTACTGAAAGCAAGAAATGCAAAACATTTCGTAATTCACCCCGTGACACTCACAATTAATTTGTCAATATTTACCGCATGCCATTAAATAATTACATCACCACATACATAATTACATCGGCAGCAACGCAAACGCACCATAGTAAAACATATTTGCAAAGAATGATGAACTCTCCTCAAACAGTCCAAATAAAATAGTGAGAAAGCTTATAATTCGTTCCAGCTATTATTGAGCTCACAGCTATCATTATAACTCACATCAAAGTCTGAGCTCTGTGCTTAGTTAAAGGTAAAGTGGCGATAACCAATACAACTTCAATCTGGAACTAAAGGAAATTCAGTTTTCACTAGTGATTAATTATCACAAAAAGTCGAAAACATTCACAGGTCTTTTAAGTTTTAATAGTTAGCGGCACTGTTACTGTTTTGCTGATTATAAATTGTGAAATCAAATTACTACCATTGTGTGTTATGACGTATTTTCGGCTTGTGTTTTGATCAATAGTTACATTTCCAACAAGTCAGCTGTTTAAACTGTAGGTATCTATCCTTCCAAGCGCAGTCATCCTTCAAATCTTGTTCGGGCAAGGTAAAAGCTTGTTGCATTTTTTGTGTTTTGATCAATAGTTACATTTCCAACAAGTCAGCTGTTTAAACTGTAGGTATCTATCCTTCCAAGCGCAGTCATCCTTCAAATCTTGTTCGGGCAAGGTAAAAGCTTGTTGCAACCACAGTGTCCTCAACGTGCACACTATAAGTAGCAAACATGTTCAGCTAGAAGAAAATTTCAATAACATCATCGAAATGCATACAACCCCAAATTACATTAAATAGTGGATTCCTTCCTACTACATAAGTATATATATATATATATTATATCTGCAATCACTATGGATGGCTCATGTAAGATACGTACTATACCTATTGATGATCAATACGAATGCATATCATTGCTAATACTGATAATGACAGACCTTAATTGAAATCGATTTTACGTCCGACCTCCTATTTTCCATCTTTATTTGAACGATGCCATTGCTTTGCAAGCACATCGTTCATGGTAAAGCTATAAATAGAAGCGTAGGAGTCGTAAGTAAGGAGTAATTTAAATAACTATTACGAAGATCATGTTCCTACTTCTGCTTCTATTTCTGCTCCTCTTGCGTGCATTATACATCAGAGGACAGGTCATTTGCTCCAATAACGAAGAAGTTAATGATAAACTTAAAATAGATATTTTAGATAGTAAACGACATTTTTATGTTGAAAACGTCACAAAGTTGTTTAACTAATACATTCTGAATTCTGACAAATAGTTTATAGATGTACTCAATTTAATTTCAATGAAGCTTCTGGTAGAATATATTCAGACGGATTTAACCATACCTCTAGCTCTGATAATTAATAATAATTTAATTTATTAATGTGTTATGGTCAACGTAGTTTATAGGTCCAGTACTCACCGGTTTTCGTTTCTCGCTAAACTAATAAGGGCACAACTCACAAAGAAAGTTCTTCAGTTCTTGTTCTACCTTCAAGACATCCTACCAGTGCAGTGGGTTGAATGTTTTACATTCTTCCTCGAAGTTGTGATTTTTCATTTAGCAGTAGATAATTGCACTCTCCCAAATATCAGCTTATTTTAATCATGTGTATAATCCTTGCTCCCCATAACTTAGTTAACTATACCCGTAAAAATGACTGAGAGATGCGACGGCAAGAAATATAGGTACAAAACTACAAATGTTTGAAATAAGGTGATCATTTTTTACCCTGTATATAGACTACTATGTATATAGACAACTGCATTAAAACACAAGTGCAATGGGAAAAAGCATATGGTTCTAACTACTGAGAATTGATCATCTACAGAACACATATTCAGTTTTGTGGACAGGGTTTCAATAAGTATTATTAGGGGATCTTTCATCCACACACAAATTGTCCGAATACCACATAACTTTATTACTGTGTTTAAATAAACGCGAAGACAAGATTTGCTTGCACCTCTATGAATATTTATTTGAAAATTGCTGAACTTCTGATCTCGAGCCTTTGGTAATGAGATGGTGGCAGGATAAAATTTAGATGTGAAACACAAATGAATGCATTAATTGAGATAACTTGTTTATTGCTCATAATTAGCGGCAGAGCTAGCCAATTTAATTTCAGACTTGTAGCAATAACAAAATAATCACAAACCGTATGCTCGCGATGTATACAATGACATGATTGGGTTGGTTTTAGAGCGATGTGTAATTGTATCTGACATTTATTAGTACTTACTATTATTTTCCTTCTGGTACAGACGATGTAATTAGGGCTAAGTGAATTTCGTTGGTGCCGAAGACGTAACAGAAATGACTAATAAATTCAAGAGACAATGTTTGTTTAAAGTGTATCACACAAGTTGGATGAAGACGAAGACGTACCGTAGCAGGGCTTAAGATAAGGAGAATAATTTAAATGTGCACATTTGTGATTAGCATTAAACCACCATTTCAGTTCTCATGCCGTTGGTACACATAGCCTTCAGCATAATAGCTGTTCAAATCTATTATTTCTACTGCGTTTTCCTTACTTATCGTTTGACTTTGCGATTCACAGCGTGAACTTCGGTAGTTGTAGTTGAGATCAGACTGCAGAAGTAATATCTACCTCTCATATAAACTGTTGTAGTATCAACGTACAAGTCATTCATAAATCTTTTATTTTTTCAAATCAAGGCAGAATTCACTCAAAAAGTTCACCCTGTAATGTTGTAAGTTAGAAGGAGCTGCAAAATGATACTCAATCATTCTGCATTGACCGTCCTGTGTTTAGTAGCTGCTGTCATTGCTGTATTTGAGTACCGATTCTCCTCAGCAGCGGTGTANCAGACTGCAGAAGTAATATCTACCTCTCATATAAACTGTTGTAGTATCAACGTACAAGTCATTCATAAATCTTTTATTTTTTCAAATCAAGGCAGAATTCACTCAAAAAGTTCACCCTGTAATGTTGTAAGTTAGAAGGAGCTGCAAAATGATACTCAATCATTCTGCATTGACCGTCCTGTGTTTAGTAGCTGCTGTCATTGCTGTATTTGAGTACCGATTCTCCTCAGCAGCGGTGTATTATGGACGTAAGTAAGCTTATTTTACTATTATTAATATGGTACCTACTTCTATTTTGAACGAAACGTCGTTCAATCAGAGAAGTCTTTGGCTTGGTGGATACATCGCATCCTTGATATAGGTAACTAAACTGGCTATATTACAGTAACGTGGTTGAATAAATCTGACGTTTGTTAATTGTCTCAGTATGCAATTTTTAATCGATTGTTAAAGTCCTGCAAGTATTATAAACATGCAGTATGAAATCAAGGTTGCCGGTCTTTGTAATTGATTTTTGATTTTCCCAAAGTTTAATTTGACTGTAATCGTTAATAAATAAGTAATTAATAAATAATTAACTGCAATTTTACTGTGTATTCGCATGACATTGCTGGAAAACCCTTTCAAATGTGTATCACCTATAGATAAATCACGTTATCTTTTAAATACTTTTCTACGTCTATTTTTTTAATAATGAGAAAAAATTCATGGAAATAGCAAACATTGTGTAAGTGTAAATTCACCTGTTGCGGTGCATCGCGACGGCATATAATAGCGATGCAGAGTTCACAGCGAGTGCTCTTCGAGTGGTGCCTACACACAGTAAGTACCGATATTATGCAGGTTCTTCGAAAATCTTGTCGTTCGTTTGAAAAAATGTATTTATTGACTATTGATTTGAGAGAACATGGAAAAGGCTGGAACATGAGAAATTACGAACAGGAAATGGCCTTGTATAGTGAAAATAATGCTGTCCCAGAAAAAATCTCATTTTTGCTTGCTTGGTTGAAAATAACATTATAGGCGCAATGTTGAATGAATGACGACCAGTTATTTCAACTAGCTAAATTCATGCAAACGAATCCTATTAAATGTAAAGTCTCAATGCTCTGTAGCATGTTGAAAAAGTTTGACGTTTGGATACTATAAATGAAGCCACCGTTTACATGGTCAAGTCGTTTTAATTATTGATATGTTGTAATCACGACTACCTATTATTAAGATGAAAGCTAATTCTACCGACGAAAAATCTGCAAGATTCGCATATGTACAAAATTAAATAAGCTTCATTCTTGAACAACGAAGTGATTTTTCGATCTTAGTCAGCTGTTTAGTAATGGGGAAGTGGAAAAATAGTATATCAGTTGAATTCTGTTTATAATTAGGTACGTATTTTCTTTGACAGCATCAATTGAATATCTTATGAGAAGCAACGAGTCTAATGGGGGAACCAATCTCAAGAAATCAACTGGAGGAACAATAAATCTGACCGACTACGCTCCCGCGTACTCCGTCCTAGTTCCACTGGTTCCGGACAAAGCTTTCGTGAATAAAACCCAAGCGGTAATGTACTTCAAGGACTTCCATCACGGAGAATTCTTCGTACAGGCTCCTCCAGAGTATGGAGTAATTGCAATTATTCAGATTCTCCGATTATTCACAGTCACTGGCAAATCTCAGTCATGTTTAGACTATATTCGGGTTCGTTTTCATTACGTATTTCTTCGTCATTACAAAACAAACGAGATCTGATATAAATGAAAGTAGAGCAACCAGAGTATTGCAATTTTATTGTCTGTATTCATAAAAGTTCCGAGAAGTATCAATTGAGGCGAATGAAACGACGGCGTCAGAACCAACGAGTCCGAAAATCTGTGGAACTGTGGAACAAAACGATGATTCAATGCAACCCAAAGGCCTTGTGGGTAACTTAACTTTTATCGCTAGAACCGGAAGGATGGCAATTGAGCTGGTTATGGTTTCCAATACACTTCAGGCAGAGTGGATACATCGAACCAGCACATTAGAAACTGTCATTGCGGCTGAAATTTCTTTCACAGCATTTCCATTGCAAGTGAGTCTTGTAAAAGTTCCCGCTCACTCAAGTTCAACTTTGTTGAATTTAACAAGTAATTCTCTCCCCAAATTGACAATGTCATCTTCCGCTAGTTCGAGCGAGCTTACATTGTGTTCGCTAAAGACGGGTGAAAATAGTCCAGATGAAAATGACGGAGACGAGATGCAGGAACCACTGCGACCCTGCTGTGTCAGTGAAGGTATGCCGTACTGCATCCACGCGCAACTGTTTTGCGATGAGATAATTCAATGTGGTTTTGAATGTCAATTTGCTCAAGACGAATCATCGTGTAGTTCTAGTGAAAAGATTGATCTCATGAAACTAGATATGTTTTTAAACCATGTGCAAAATGCAAATGTGAACAATGGGAATTTTGTGAATGGAAGCAGACTGTCTCCTCTAAGAGTTCTGGACGACAATCCGTTGGAAGTGCAAATAATTCAGTATTTCATAACCATCATTGGAGTCATAGCAGGTATAGCTTTGATTTTGGGGGTTGCTTGGTGGCTGATGAGAAGCTACAGGCATTTTTGTCAACCCAATACACTCGAAGAGGATGCTATTGAAGTTGGGAATAATGGAACAGTTCCTTCAGCAAGAGACTTGTATATTGCCAGGAAGAGTGTGGCTGCTATTGAACTCCAAAACGTTCTCGAAGAATACAGACAGGGAAGATTGTCCATGAAGCGCACGAATCCGAATATCCCCGTCGACACA
>JAAXYX010005745.1:0-10516 GCA_036851915.1 Ptenothrix huangshanensis | reverse complement strand
ATGAAATCTGTGCCGAATTTCTAAATCCCTTGCACTTCATTTCCTACATCAATCCTGGCTACTCTGACTCCTTTTTGAACACCTATTTGAACTGTTTCTTGTACATTTTGGTCATGCATGGAATCCTCAAAAATAACAAAATCTAATTCACAATCCTCTTCTAGTTAATTTCAGATGCAATGCTTTACATAATATGTAGACCACTCGAGACATGGTAGTTTAGAATCTCTCCAATCAATTTTTTGCTGTTTCTATACGACAGTTTGACCCCCATAACCTTATGAAATTTTGACCTCTTACAGTATACATGTAATAATTAAGATAAAGTGTGTGTAGGTTAATTACCTTAGAGTTATTGTAATTGTAATAAATAAATGTGATTTGAATTTTTTTCCTTGTAGCAGTAGCTTTATAACAGCCTGTTTGAGAACACTGGAAAGAAAGTGACAATGTAATAATCATCTCTTCCGGAAAAATCTATGACAGATCTGGAAGTAATACGATTAACAAGTCATATTTATCTCCAGTGTACGCATATAGACCGTTATATAGAATTGTTTTTAATGTTACTTTTACTACCATAATTATAATTTTGTTGATTATTCTTGTAATTTATTGGGTATTCATAATTAACTGATAATGATAGAACTATTCTTGTTGATGTTGATATGTATTAATGTTCTCGTTCTTTCTGTCTTGCTCTGGATCTTCTTTCCCCTTGTTGAACTTGCTGTTGGTGTTGTTGTTATTGATGTTGTTGAATAGTTCAGTCGATGGATATATATATTATATATACATTATTCTACATATATATACATGAATGTGTAGTGTGTAGTTAGTGAGTTAGCTGGTGGACTGCGATAGGAGTAGGATTATAGATGTATAGTTATATAGGAGATAGTCTCTCGTTGTTTTTTGTAAATCAGAAATGCCCAGAATGGAAGACTTCTTCATCCTCGATGACTTGAACTCTGACACTGGGGAAAGGACATGGTGATAGGTGTGTGTACAGCTGCGGAAAATATACAAAGCCAAAAGTATATTTGCAACACTGGAGTGAGTGTGCGAGTGGCTGTGAGCGTGACTGAGGGTGTGAACGAAATCTCTTTGTATAACTATAACTAACTATAATTACTGTAACCGTAACTGTTAGACTAACTCAATTTATATTCTATATACTATACACATATATATTCTCTTTACTACATATATATATATATACGTCGTGTTGTAATCTTGTATTCGTCTTCGTCTTGGTCTACGTACTCGTCCTCGTATTCTTATACTCATGATCTTTTATAATTGAATTTATAGGTACTGTTTATAATTAGTTATTATAATATTATTATTTGTAAAATTTGAAAAAAGTGCATACAAGCGTAATAGTCTAGTTTGTTACAAAATTGTTGGGTAGCCTCCACAACTTTGAAACATTCTTTACGATTATGATTACAGTAGGTGTTTACTTACCTTATGTATACTAAGTAATGCAAAGTGGTCTATATCACTATGTGTAGACACAAGCAGACTTGGACTCTGAAATGAATTATTATTGTATCATAGCAAACGAGCCTAAAGAAGTTAGATAATGAAATCATAATTTGGTAATTCGAATATTTGTATTCTGTAACTTATAATAACTCATGCACCTGTGTGCATAGAATATCTTCGATCCATCCACTCTTTCTCCGAGAACATTATTCATTATTGTCATTGTTTAAATATGTGCATATTGCTTACTCCCTATGTCAATGTCTATAGTATAGGGAATAATTTAATTACGATTACTTAGTACTAGCTCACAGATTTATACAGTAAATAGTAAATGCATTGTACTATACTGTAACTGTAACCTCACTCAAGGTGCATCAAGCAATTACTGACAAATGTATATAATCATATATTCTAGGCTGTGTAAGTGTATACCTTGTATCGAATGCAAAGCCCTTGCGTAATCATTTAGGTAGTTACTTGTAATATACCCCTTGATTTTCTCAGATATATCTAATCTAGTTTAGTATTCTTTTCAAATTGGAATTGTACTTCAATATTCGGAGGTTGATGTCGTGCAAATCAGGCGGTATAAGGTAGCTTTTGTAAGTTAGTTTTTTGTTTAAGTACCTAAAGATACTCTCTACATGTAGGGAAAAGCTATTTGATATGATAGTGTTGATCTCTATTAGTACATTTGGCCTCTAGTTTCCATCTTTAGCTTGATTTAAATTTCGATTAAATTTTCTCCGTTATTATTAGCCAGCACCAATGAGAATTGCAAGAAATTTAAAGTCCTGATTTGGGAATTTCACCGGTTAATGAAATAACAGGGTCAGTAATGGACAATCTTCATCTTTCTAGCAAGGAGTTCACGGTAACAGTTTTCATTGATAATTAATTTGAAAGTGCAATTTAAAAGCTACGAATCATTTGAAATTGTGTGAATTGGACACACAAAACTCCCATACGTTGGGAACAAAACTGAGCAAACGGGTATTTACAAAATAAATGCTGAAGGAAGAACTTAAAGCATTGAAATTCGGGATGCAAATTAATAATATTCGAATAAAATGGTTTAAACACGCACAATTAATTCCTGACTAGTAGTTAAAACGTTGTTAATTGTTACTTATGCAATTCGTAAAGTATGACGTCACGGAACTAGCAAATTGTAATTTAATTGAACACTAGACTAGATCAATAGTACTACCATTGATTACATTTTTACGTAAAATCTTCGGGTATATGAAAGTTTAAGATGACAGTTTATAAGTAAAATTATCTAGAAAAGCTTTGTATACACATTACCGTAGAATAATGTGTAGTTAAAAGCTCTATCCCACTAATCTTTCTTTGTACATTAATATTTCATTAATAAACAAGTAAATACATTTACGTCGTGGTTATATTTACTAACTTCGTAATCATTAGGCCAATTGTCTAACTAAATTATTTTCCCGGTTTATATGCTTTGGCACTAAAAATAGATTGAATTGAATATTAAAATTGTATTTAAAAGTTGACTACCGTTTTTACTAGATCGGTACAAAATTGGTAATAAGACTACTGCAGAAGAAAATCGAAATCAGCAAATTACATTATTGATTAAAATTATTTTGCTAAATATTCCTGAACAGTTTTAATAATTGCAAGTGAGATACATCAGGAAAATTTTGCAATGGTTTGTAGTAATTATACTAGTTGTTACCAATGTAGTAATTATGATATATACTTACTTAAAAGCAATATAAACTTGTATTTAATTTAAAAGTCTTACTGAATTAAGTGGTACAAGAAATGCACATAAGTAGCAATAAAGATTACAGTAGCTATCATCACTACACAATAGCAATATCAACATGAACGGTTTTAGAGTGTTTTTTAAGTCAAATTTTGCAAATACTTTGGTTTAGTTTAATTTTTCGACAAATGACAATTTTATTTTTAATAATTGTATTGAAATCATTTTATGTATAATTATTTTTCCTAGTAGTGTTGATGTTATAAGTGTGTGCATAAGACTATTTTC
The DNA here is from genome assembly GCA_036851915.1 of Ptenothrix huangshanensis. NCBI lineage: Eukaryota > Metazoa > Arthropoda > Collembola > Symphypleona > Dicyrtomidae > Ptenothrix > Ptenothrix huangshanensis. The sequence goes on along the minus strand of JAAXYX010005745.1, from coordinate 6,993 downwards.
GAAAATACATGTGTATATGATTTCCCATAAGAAAATAGTATGCTGTGTTAGCATATTGTATTATATTTTGTATTACACAATTTTGAGAGAAAGGATGGGCTTTTTTCTTCTCTTCTATTTTCTTTTATTCTTTTTCTCCTTCTTCAACTTTAGGTATGTCTTCTTCTTTGTCTTCGTAATATAAATATCTCAACTCATTACTGAGGTTTGGTGTCTTCGAAGGAAAGTTATACAGGGTTTAACCAAATTTCGAGTCCAATTTCAATGATAAAGCAAGAATCCCCTCAATAAAACGATAATAAAGTAACTGGTGTGGATTATTAGTGAGCTGATGCTGTGTAGTTTCACTCCTGGCCTGGCCAGGCAAGGTGTTAATTTTATTTTTATTTACTGCTTCGTACATAATATTCTTACATTCACAAGTATCCACACAAAACAAAGGCAAAAAACAAACGTAACTATATAGATACATACATACATGATACCGTAATTAGTACACACACTAATGAGTCTCAAATTATTTAACTACGTAGTTTTAATTAAAGGTTTAAATTAATTGTATTTTATTTCAACTTATTCTCAATACAGTTTAAATACATAACGGAAATTATTATTAATTATTATGAGGTAATTATAATTATATACGAAGTAATATTCTTACAAGTATTTAGTAGAGCATTTTATAATCTTATATATTCTGCACCCACCTCTCCCGCTCTTTTTTACTACATACCTTATATACATACATACACACCTAGCTGCAAAGAGATTTCATTGGTGGCTTGTCGTAAAAACGTGGACAAACAAAGTACGGAATCAAAAGCTAATTTATTTCGCATGTCCAATAAACAGAAGCAGATCTAGCAGCAAACACAGGTACAGGAACACACATATAGATACCCATAATTATACACACATATACACCAGAATACAGGGCAAGGGAATTGATTAGTTACTAATTAGTTTCTTATATAAACTGATAAATTAATAATTTCAAGTTTTGAATACCTTCTGGTAGCTTTATTTTACGAAGATGAATGCAGATATAGTTTAAGTACCTTACAAGTTATACATTATAATTTACTTATTGATCACTAATTGAATACAACAAAGACATGCCTGTTTCTATCCAGGACAGAAGCAGAAAGTGGAGGAGTACATCTTTACATATATGCATATATACCATAGGTAACTATACATAATTGCATAACAATAACTAAATGTAAGATTACGACTAAATTGTAGAACATATACTTATAGGTAATTAAGCTATAAATTCGAATTTTTGCAATTTGGTCGAATTTGAATTCGAATTTGCCAAAGTTTAAAGTCATACTATTCATATGATTGTTGTATAACCATTTCAAGTCTAATTGTAATTATTGCCACTACATACACCTACGTATTTGATTACTGAATAGGGGTTCTTACATACTTACATGCATATATTTATAATAGTACATACGACACTATCTTCTAAAGTATAATACTTACATAACTATATGCATATAACACCAACGTACATAATTCCCAATAAATAAATCCAAACTAGGTATAAGAAACAGACGAAAGGATACATAGGTATAAGCAAATTTATAAATGTGTCATCAATTCATACCTACTTATAATTAGTTATCTTTACTTCAAATCAACTCCATGATTACATGATTCTGATTGCATAATTTATAACTAAAGTTAAAAAAAACTCTCAGCTGAAAATATCGATTAGAGAAAGGACAAGAGGCCAGATACGATAAGGAAGGACAACAACACAGTACTGTAAACATAAATTCCAAATTATGCATTCTGCATCTAAGTATGTAATAATAGTAGATAGTAACTATGACTAAAGCATATTATCTCTAAACTTTTCATAGGTAAATTACTATAGTAGAATACCTAATCTAATACTACTTACGATTGTACTCAAGGTAAATGTAAGACGAATTTATATGTGGATGTACAATTCAAAATTGAAAAACAAAGTCTACAAAAACAGGCGGTTTTCTCGGTAACTTAAATTCATATATACTAATAATGAGATGACCTAGTTCTAAAAGTTGGTAAAATTACATGTACGTATGTAAATTGAAAATTGAAAATCCCTCGTACTACATTACATATATAGTAATCCCTTCTACGTATGTATACTGAAACCAAAATGTACTAAACTAAATGTATCATAGGTAGGTAAATAAATAAACAAGCATCAGAACTTGTAGTAATGAATTTCTTTGTCGTACTTGTAATTTTAACTACTCAAAACTACTTACATATAACTAGGTACAAGCAATCCCATTACCGAGGCAAGCAGACAGCTTACAACTAATATGAATATGGAAATAAATTACTTAATAAAAACAGATTTACTAATAGAACTCAATCCTACATGAAAATATCTCCCTGCTGTCTTTACAATGATAAGAATCCTAACATTATATAACTGACATAAAATAATTCAGGAAATGAAATCTTTAATGGTCAGAATTTTAGTAATAAATAAAGGATCGAGAAATGCATTTCAAAATTCCAAGCAGAGCAAGGCGAAGCAAAGGGCTATATATAGTTACACTTATAAGCTGTAAAATACATATATTACTAGTATACATAAGTATTGACAAAATGCAGTAATATATTAAAAATACTGCTGCATGTTAATTTATAACAATTACCTCTTTAAATCTGTAGGGAAAATGCTACAAGGGTAGGTATGTAGGCACATGGAGGTATATCTCTATATAAACCTATAATTGTACACGTACATCCAAAACTAGATTATCATCAATAATAAATTAATAGAATGTAAGTTCATGATTCCGGCTATGATTTTGATTCTGATTGCGACGGTATATATAGGAGGTGTAAGTGTGCATGTAGTCAGTGGATATACATAGGTATACAGAGTGTATAGGATAATGATGATAAGAGTTTAATTACCTGTATATAACTAATTACCTAAATAAATAATTACTAAGATAATAAAAACAAAGTATGGCTACTTGAATTGAATTGACTTGACTTAAAATGAGATGAAATGAATTATTATTAGGCTGCAGCACACTTTTGTTTATCTTTGTTATGTATTTCTCTTTCTCATTTAGTCTTGGTTTTGTTTTTTCATAAGAAAGATATGATATGCATAGGTAATAGTAATTATAAGAATCCGTAAATTATCGATTGGGTGTATACTTGGTAATCGTAATGATCATGATGTTATTGCATAAAACAATTATACATAAATAATTCTCTTTCTGTATTATTATTAAAATTAATATAATTATTACTATTGTTATTATGTATGCTATAGTGCTATGGAATTAATTAACTGAATATAATTATATCTAGGGTAAGTAATACAAGTATGCTACGATATAGGTACATAATGACTATGAAATATGTATGTGGATGATGATATAATTACTACGTAGGATGATATGACGCTCTATTGAAGCTCCTTTTTCTTGTTGTATACATGCATACACACATATATACATATACCTACACAAACTGCTAATTATTATTGTAACTATACATAATACAATAAGTATATGATACATGAATACATACATACAATTACCTGAGAGTATAATAATAAAAAAAGCGATATGAAATTCTGTGTGAAATTCTCCTTGCATTTCATTCGTGCAATCACGAAAATCATCTTTACTTGCATTTAGCATACTACTATACTACAGGAGCTATTGAATGACAGTTTCAGAGCCTTCTTAAAATCATTTTGCGTAAGGAATGAATACGTAGACTGTAGAAACTAAGTAATCTTAACAAAGGAAAAATGCATCTAAAACGTCAGGAATCTATTGTAATTGAATCCATTGTAAATTGTAATCATGACCGCGTCTCAATTCCATAACAAATCCATCTTGAGCTGAAAGATACGATTTTTGAAAACGTATAGGTTTTTATTTTGCACTTGCTGAAAACGCCATTTTTGCTAGTTTGTTTTCAATTTTTAAATTTTTAAACCATCCATTTTTTTTACATATTTTACGCTTTTTCCAAACGCTCATTTTTATTTACTTTGCTTTTCGGAACGTCTGTTTTTTATTTTGTACTTTTTGAAAACCTTCTTTAGCCTTTTGTACGTGATTTATTTTATATCTTTTCAAAACTGAAGTAATAACGCGTTAAAACGTTCCTTGGACAGCCATATTTGCTTTTGATAAACTTCAAGATGCATACAAAATACGTTTATAATTATCGTTTGTGGCCTTTTAGATGCACCTGTTTGTAGTATAATTATAACTTTTTTCTCTGTGTCATAATACGCATGAATAGGGGAATAATTATAGGTACACTATACATATACGCGTGGAGTAGAAATATATGAAGCATTAAGGAAAATGAAGATAGAATGTTTTGCTCCTCCTTGATTTAATGAGGGTATACATTAATACCTGAAAGGATTAGAATTGTTTGGCGTTGACGAATGGTACCGGTACCGGCATGTTGAAATGAGGACCAGGGCCAGGTCCAAAAGTCTAGTGTCTGTGACATATCGGTGTGGGAATAATGCTGAACGTTGGTGATGTTTTTGGATTGGTTGCCACCACCCGCCGTCTCGAAACTTGTCATTGTCATTTAATACGTTCCACTTAATTGTTTTATGACGCAAGCAAGTAGATCACGTGCAGCCATCTGCATCATATCATTATATCATTTTGAGTGTGTACGTAGTATATGTACATACCTACCTATGTAAAATAAATGCAGAGGGAAGTTTCCGTTTCCATGTCACATGATTATAGAGGCACTCTACTTAACTCGTAACACAGGTATGTACATTTTGTACTGTACCGCATATTCAAATTACATTCACCATACTAAACAGTATTATATAGTCCAGACAATACATATAGTAAAGACAAGCACGATACAATCCACAGCCGTGTACATAGAATACCTCGGACGCGGCTCACCTGGCTTCAGTCATCAAACTACGGACTCACCGAAGAAAAAACACATTATTACACTACAATCATTAACCATAATTGCAATGTTAACAAGGTCTTGCGTCTCCCATCAACAGAGCCTATTTAAAAACAAAACTAAAGCCGGTGACAATGTCAAAGCCCAACATTTATACTACAGCACAACGACGCCGGCGTCAAGTATTTCGTAATACCGTAAATGATCAATTAACTGTCCCAGCAATTACATAATTTTTGACTTTGCCGACCCCCAATTATTTGAGACCTGGCTCTTACTAAGGACAAGAAATTCCATGCTGCATGAGACCCTAATTCATTTTTTGGGCTACCGGCAAGTAATTGAGTGCGGGTATTTATTCTAGATTTCGGCTATTATTCGATCAAAGCAGGTATACATATTCTCAATGTACATTTTTGGGGAGTTGTAAATCGGTATAAGTGATGTAAGAAGAAAACATTTGTACGTCCGCTGGTAAAATTGGTGCACCTAAAACGTCAAGAACTTTCTTGTATTTAGTAAAATTGTTAAAGCAATAAGAATGCATATTAAGTTCATCTTAAATGCATCTGAAAATCTAAAATGCATCCAAAAGGCAACTAAAAGTCTAATTGTAAGGCACATCCAAAATGAATCTCCCTGCTCTAGCTACGTTTTTTAATACGCATTCCAATTGCGTTATAATGTCAGCCAATACGAGTAAGTTTTTGGTATTTTATATGCATTTTATAATTATAGCTACTTTAAGATTGTTTGGCTTCACAACGCATGTAATGTAAAAGTAAGTGATTTTCAATACTGATGTTTACATTTCCCTCTGAATACCTACTGAAAATAAATAATTTCGTCTTTGAATAGGGAGCGAGAAGTGAAAGACCTCATAGAGCTCAGCTTTTCCCAGTAATAAAGNATGTAATGTAAAAGTAAGTGATTTTCAATACTGATGTTTACATTTCCCTCTGAATACCTACTGAAAATAAATAATTTCGTCTTTGAATAGGGAGCGAGAAGTGAAAGACCTCGTAGAGCTCAGCTTTTCCCAGTAATAAAGTCTGTCACCATCTCGACTAATATCGTCGTGGTCTTTGCCCACGAACCAAAATATTACCTGCCCTCGAAACGTACAGTTTATTTAAGGACATCATTTGGGTATCGGATACACAAGCAATCATGCAATTAGCACGTGAGTCGTCCACTTGTCTATACATGTACATGTCCATACATCCATATCTGAATCCCTTTCTCCGCCACGGTTCCCAACTCCTTCATGTCTGTCTGTCTAGTTCGGATGATTTAGGTCTTGCATTTTTAATGGCGATTATCCTGACGAGGAAGAGGACATTGTTGACGTTCCATGTCGCCTTTGTATCATTATCATTATCATGGCAATCGTAGCGGCAATAGTAATGGTTGATATAACACTTACTGCATCAGTCCGACATACGTATCTTTGCTGGGAGCTTACATATGCTTCCTTCCACTTCCACCAATTTGACTGCCAACCTAATAATTATGTAGATAACGTAAATTCGAGTAGCCTCTCCAATGAATGCAATGCAACCCAGTGCAATGCAATTCACTGCAATGCAACGTAATACACTTGCATTTCGGCAATCGAACGTCTCTCTCTCTCTCTCTCTTCTTCGTTTTCTTTCGTCCTCCCTGAAGAAAGAGAATGGTGAATGGAAATTGTAGCTGGAATTGAATAGATGGAAATGCAAATGCAAATTCCCACTTGTTTTCCTTTTTAACCACGTAGCTCCTTGATCGAGGCAGTCGACTCGGCTTTATAGAGCAGGGAACATTAGGGAAGTGAAATGAACATTAGACGAAGGCGAGGGCAATTGAAATAACAATATTGCTCTTCTAACTCGAATGGTAATACAGCAAGGCAGTGGTAACGGCAATGGGAAAAGCGCCGGTACCGGCAATGGCAACGGCAACGGGCACGGTTCATTTTCATTATCATTTTCCTTGGAAGGATTTGCTGGAAAAGGAAGGAAACTTAGGTGTTATACCATGGAATGTAGTGGAGTACAATGCAAT
>JAAXYX010005744.1:0-10517 GCA_036851915.1 Ptenothrix huangshanensis | reverse complement strand
CTTTATAACCATGGAGACATAAAAATGCATCTCGCGTCCCGTAGAAGCGTTCCCAAAAATAAAATAAAAAACTCGAATTTGGATCACCTTGTATAGCCAGTGAAGTTCAGCCGCCTTGCCACAGACGCACATTCGGCTATCGCATAAGCCAAACTTACTACGTAAGCGGCTAATAAAAACGCATATCATTTAAGGTAAATTATTTTTAAAAAATCGTGCCTTTTTCGTGTAAATTGAAAAAAACTGCGTCATTTTCTGGTTTTGACAAAAAGTGCGACTTTTTGTGTGTTAAATAAGCAAATCTGCGTCTTTTTGTGTAAATCGAAAAAAATGGCTCCTTTTTGTGTATTAATTAAAAAGCATTTTTAAAAACCCCACGTAGGCCAAGGCCTACGTGGCCTACGCCTAGTTGCGCTACTGGTTGAGACTGAGACCGTGGACAATTGCCTGGTCAGGTGACGTCAAGTGAATTATGGATAGTACTTTTCTCATTCAAGTAGTGTTACTGTTTTTGTATATTAATTGCTGTGTAGACCATATAAACAAGCTCTTGTAATTACATATTTAATGTGTAGCCGTTTATCGCTTTAACTGTTGAACTTGTTACTGCCTTTCCAACTATGACGTAAGTTGACACTGCACTGCCCTTTTGCACACGGATTGTCGTACATCCTTATAGAGGTTTTTTCTTTTTCTTCTTCGTTCTGTGGGTAAATGACAATTGACGTAAGAAATCGGAAAATTTGAGTTGCTCTTGTGTTTTACACTGTTTGTTCCTTTTGATAATGACACGTGATAAAGTATGTATTGCTGAACTTTCGTGTAACGTTTTTGATAATGATACGATTGATTATGTATATAACTGAATTATTTTTGATTAGGTTCTCAGTACTGAAGAATGAATCATCTCATAAGTGATTCCATGCATTTAGGATTTTAGTTTTGATTTTCCGAAATTTGTTTTCACAGAATACATAAGGTAAACTATTGGTACCTACATGTTGAAAAACGACAGGTATGGGGATTGAATAGAGTGAAATCTCGTTATTACGACCCCTCAGGGGACCGATTTTTTCGGTCGTTATAGGGAGATGACGTTATGAACTGTAGCCTTCCGCTGCTACGTCCAGTTACACAGAAATATATTCATTTAAAGGATATGATAATCAAATACGTGCTGCGGTATGTATATGTGTATTTTTGGAACTCAATACCTACACGATTTATTATATTATATTATTATATATGCATAGATTATATGCATATCTAATCTTTCTTTGTTGTGTGTCTGTACAAGCAATTAGGTAGCCAAAACACCATACATATAACTTTACCCACAAAGACTTTCATTCGTCTTTATTACTTTACCGCCTTGAAGGTAATAAAACATTGTGCACAAATCTCCGTAATGAAAATAAAAACCAGAATGGAAAATAATAATTGGGAAGCAGTCAACGCTAACATCTTAGAAACAAAGGCTCTTAAACACATAAAATATCTCATCACATGTGTTCTAATACGCCCCCTTCAAGATAATAAAGGAATTAAAAAATCCTTAACCTAGACGTTTCAATAAAGTGTTCAATTTCGTGCAGATCGTCAAACAATACAATTGTGGGGCAGGCTGCAGCATGACGGTATAGAGAGCCTGTCGTTATAAAAAGTAACGTTATAGCCGCATATTTAAAATGGGAAGGCATAGGCTTTTTGGCGGGGCCGTCACGTGCTGTCGTTATTTCGAAACTGACGTTATATCAGATGTCGTTATAACGAGATTTCACTGTACATCAGAATCTGCGTTTCTGGGTAGGTAATCACAATCAAGTCGTCACTAAGATCAGTATACTATTGATCTTAAGGAAATTGTACTAAATAAATCGTTATTGTCGAACGTTTGTATTACGTTTCGATTACTAAATTCTCTACAAAACTAAAAACAAAGTCAGTTCAATATCAAGCTTCGGCAGTTTTCAGGGAATGTTGCTCATTGTCATTGCCGTGGTTTAAAAAGGTATAAACGCCGACAACACCACCAACTATAACTCCAGTATCAATCTTAACTTCTTAACCCCGCCAAAATCATTGAGCCTCCATAATTTCGTATTTCCAGTACGTTTTAAAACTTCGCGATTGCATTTTTGCAACATTATTGTATTCAAATTCAAAATGGCTTACAAAGGATTCCTTTTATCGACTGGAGCATTGATTGCTCTCTGCATAGCTGTGGTTAGCATTCATCATTCATTCATGTGCCTACGTAACGGACAACAAAGTCGAAGAAGTTGATGAGTGACAAAACTTGTTTCCTACCTTGGATGGTAACAGAACTTACTTTAATTAATTATTTAATTAAATACGTATCGATTATCAAGTAGATAGCTATTTTAAGATGTGTACTAAATTCGAAACCATTATTACTTAAGAAAAGGGTGGTAATTTAGTCACCATTGAGAAATAATTTATTTGTCACTGACTTTTATATTTTATTATTCTTTGAACAATATTTTTTTCTTCAATGAAAAATATTTTTCTTAGTCATACTTTTTTCTGCAATGTACATTTAGGGACGATGTTTTTTTTATCCATAAAAAATACTTTATTTATCAATCGGATTTGTTTAATGTCAATCGCACTTTTTTTTAGTATACTTATAGTTAAGAGGTACTATCTACCAATTCCAAGAATTATGATAATCGATACAGAAAGTCAAAAATGGTATAAGATTGCTTTTAATGACTGGATGCGAGTGGGCATCCAATCGTTGAATCAACATCGGTATACTAAACGACGACATTCAATTCCAATGATTTATAATTTCATAAAATACTGTTTTTAACAAACTGGCGTTTTTCAAATTGTAGCTTTATTCACTTTTAGAGGAAGTATACGTGCCCGCATATTTGTGAACGAAAAAGCCAGGGCACCCAGCAAAAAACGGCCTTGCACGGGAGTGCGAAGCTTGTGGAAGCTTATTATTATAAAATCTCTAATTATAGCCGAGGCTACCATCGTAAATATGCATTTACTTTTCTTCCTGCTATGATTTCAAATGCTTAAGCATAGGATTTGACCCGGCTAACCTAGAAGGCCGGCTATCTTTAGAGGTTTTACGTTAAATACAAAGCTTTATATTAATTAAGTACGCTACCTAATTATATATTCACGGTTTCGATAAAAGCATTTCATTAGTTTAGCTGAGCGTTTATATAGAGATAACAGATAATATGCTTCAGGGATATGGGATGGACGAATCACAATTTAATGATTCGACATAAATTAAGGGATGATTCATCACATTTTTTCAAAGATTTTATAGATTTCAAAAATATACTTTAATAATGCTAGAAATAGTATTTAATGATGCATAAAATAGTTTTCATTGCTAAATAAAACATCGCTAATTAAATAAAATGATATTGACAAAACAAATACTTCCGAAAATAAAAGTGATTGATAAAAAAAATATTTTCATTTAGTGCTAATTAGAAAATTGCCAAAAAAAATATTTTTCAATGATGAAAAGTGGATTTTCAATGCTAAATAGTGGTTTTTCAAGGATGAAAAAAGTTTTCCTTTAAGAACAGGCTGACTGGAGCGACTAAAATATTTACAAACTTTCAATGTAGTAATAAATTCCACGTTACTTGTGTTATAATTATTATATCGTATATACATATATTACAAATACTTGCTTCTTTCTTTACACAGAATTGTCTTCCCATGGAGTTTTGCAATGCACGTGGAATACGGCAGATACTACGGAGAATAGATTCAGTGGTTGCATCGAGATCTTACCTTTTATTCCAATAATGCCTATTCTCTTATCCGATTCGTATTTCTGTAAGGAGATATAACTTTTTGTTCATCTTGTAACACTTTCTTTTTGGTTTGTGTAGTTTTTCGTTCCTAGCAAGAAGGTGCATATTCTTCATAGTCTTCTACAATGCAGATGGAGCTCCTTATTTGCGGTTGAATTTGCACGTCATTCTGGTCATATTGCGAGTGACTTGACTTCAATGGGATGCAATGTTGATAAATTGACAACATAAGAACCAAGACTTCTTCGGACTCGGGCTCTTATACACGGAGTTACGATGGCTTCAGAAACGTGAAGCCAATTTCGAAGAACGGAAAAATTCCAAATCACAGATTATTCAAGCGTTCATTGATGAAATCAAACCTATCTTGATGATAGGTTTAGGTAAACGCTAAATATCACAGGGTTTGCCTTTTTTCTTTTAATGTAGAAATTATAAATATTTGGACCATTTCGTGAGTATTTCTTCATAGAGTAGACGTAAGCATTGTAAGCTAGAACAATACTACTATTAATTTTTTAACTAATTTAATTTGTGGAGTATAGTGATGTTTTCCAGTTTGGTTGTAACTAAACTGTTAAGATAACTGATAAGTATAGCTATGGCTTCTCCTAATATTATATCTTATGTGGACCTTTATTGTGTCTGTTAACCAGAATAAAGTATATAAATTAATACTATAACTCGAGGTGCATGGTGAAATATGAAACAGCTATAGTCTAGACTTACGAGCAAAGGACACAGCCAAGGTTGTTCGACATAAAATCGCTAATAAGGTTGGTCAGTAGCAACGAATAAATTCCCAAATTTCGGATTTGGAAAGAAATTGAAAGATTTGGGAAGTTCCCTAAAATGGTTAACGATAGCCGATTTTTATATCAAACAATCAAACAAAACCAAGCAAACAAAATTTAAAAAAAAGAAATAAGTTGAGAAGATTCTTTTTTGAAATGAGTCCAGATGCCAGCGTCACCAATAGTATCCGAACAATTCCTGTGTTATAACGAAGGCGACTAAAGTGCAGAGGGAGAACGTAAAATAAAGGACTTACTATTGGACAAGAAATTCAAGAAGAGAAGTATGCAAGACCAATGCATCAATATCGATTATGTCAACAATGATACAATGAAGATTTTAGAACAGTTTCGTTTTAGGAGAAGATTTTACGACTTTACTTTCTTCAGCTGGCCATGCTTTTGTCGCCCGTGTTTTCTCTTTTTCTTTGGCCATCAACTTAAAAAATTCCTGGCAGAATATCGGCAGGCATATTTTTACCTTTCCTGCAAGATATTAGTGATGATATGGCTACTGGTTGAAAACTTGCTTTCTCATTATTGTTTTTCGCCGTGGTTTTTTCGCTCTACGCAGCCTATAGAGACATACATAATACTTTCTCAAAATTCTCCTGGTGCCGGATTTAATTATGCAATTGGGGTGACGATGGGATTCCGAACGGAGGTCTAGGATGTATGTAGACTTTACGCATAAAATTATATACACCTGCAGCTGAAATGCTTGGAAGAGTATTCACTCAGGTCTCTATCAGTACACTTTTAATACTGAATTAAAATTAAACGCATGTAAAAGGCAAAAGAATGCTCCTGCAGTTTACATGACTTACGATTAGTAGACATTAAATGCGTTCATAATTGTGTCAAAATAGAATTTAATGTTGATGTTTTTTAGATGTTTTTCCTCTCGCAAGATTTTACAGTGTACGCGGTCCTTCAGGTATAATTATACGCGTCTGAAAGGCGAAAGGCTGGAATCGGAATAGCATTCATTACGTACGGTACCTACTATACGAGGACAGAAAAGGCAAAGGTACTTAGTTAGGTACGTATCTAAGTAAAATACGAGCCACAGGAAAAAACAGCGTAGTGCGAGGTACATTCGTAAATTCAAAACGTGAAAATGAAAGTAAATCTTGCGAGCTCAAAATTTCTTTTGAATAATACGGAGATCTATTAAAAAAAATCCCATTTAGAAGGCATGAAAAAATAAGTTCAAGCTCCACTTTTTATGTAAAAATTAATAATCCTTATGTAGATTAGTAGATCTGTATGTAGGTATTAGGTATAGAATTTACGCTTTATAGTTTTATTTTTTGTATTCTTGATATTTCATAGCGCTTATGTATTTAGAGAAAAAACAGTTAAAAAACTTCACTCGTTTCCAACTAGCTTGGTGTTCGCCAGTTTTTTTAGCTTTTGGCAACCTACTTAGACCAGAAATTCGAATTTGTTTGAACTCCAAAAAGGAATTATTTTAGCATTTTTGAGCAGAAAAAGCATTATTTTGGCACTTGGGAACAACACGGTTTTAAGATTTCATGTAGTGGGACACCCAAATGAAGGCTTAAAAAATTGTAAATTCTGTAACGGCATTCCAAAAAACATATGTAGGTATATAAGGCAACCGGAATGCATAAAATGCATAAAACGCAAAACTACATAGCAGAATACTGGTTTCCTTGTTTCTCACCGTTTGACCACCAAACTATTGCAAAAAGGCAAAAACTGAAAAATCAAATTGCGTAAAACGCATAAAATGCAAAATCAGACGCGAAAATGCATATCGTCGGCTTAGATTCAATTTGACATAAGTCCAGTCCAAGGTTAAAGGCAATGTGGCGCAAAGGTACAGTCAGCTTAAAAGCAATTTGGCGCAAATCACCAGCGAGATAACCAGAGCAGTGCAGTTGCTCGCTGGTGACTTGCACCAAATTGCTTTGAAGCTGACTGTTTATTTGCGCCACATTGCCTTTAAGCGTGGACTGGACTTATGTCAAACTGAATCTAAGCCGACGATATGTAATTCTTGCATAATAGAGCTACATGGTCGCATAAAATGCATAATTCAAGTACGAAAAACGTGTAAAAATAAGTCATTGAAAAAAGTAAAAGTTTTGCAGCAAATAATTTTAAACAACGCGGCGCCTCAACCTGGCTCCCAACGTATTCGTATATAATTAATACAATACGCTTCAATGTCAGAACATTGCTGGCTGGTTTGTACAGCATGCTCACCAGCCATAACAACTGCGGCTCATTCACCCTATGTGTTCTGATGCTAATGTTTATATAGGTATATATAGTTGTATGTATGTATTATGGTTGCAAAGGCAGAAATAAAACTACCTATATCAATAATAATGATTTTGTTTGAAACGGTACCTTAATGTGATGTACATACGCACTTTAGGCGAAATACATCCTCTTCTGGAATTTGATTTTTGGATTGACTTTTGTACAATCAAGAGCAACTCATCAAACTGATCAGGTGTGAGCCTCGTTTCTTGTTTGAAACGATCAGGGTATTTTTCATGTTTTAAATCTAACTTAACTTCATCTCCAACTTTTTCCCTCAATAAATTTACTGGGTGCACCCAATATCTCCTATTGCACTGATTCCTTACCATGAGTAACTGTGCAACAGCTTTTTTTTTCCTTCGAGTCAACTGCTTCATTTTTTAATTGTTGCAATATTAAAAAAATATGAATACTGCCGGGTTTTGGCACGTGAGGCATAATTGTTGGATCCGGCATTAATAATTCAATGTGAACGGTATTGATCGGATCCGTCAATAAGATTTTCGGCGGAAGCTTCGTTCCGCCAAACCTCCGTGGATATCAGCGGATCCGCTGAATTTTTTTCAATGTGAATAAGCCCTTCATCCCCTTGACATTCGGTCGAAGTGCAGTCGCATCCGTAAAACAGTGCTGGTTTAGTTTTGTTTAGTAAATAATTACTACTTTTCACAACAATGCAATAATGAAACATGCAAAAACAGTAACTCCATCGAGCCGTGTTGCAAAACTATTACAGAAACCTTGGTGTCCCTTTTGATATGCCTGAAATCGGACCCTACTGACAGCAGCGAAGAGATATTGGAGAAATCTGAGCCATTCAACGTTAGAGACAGCGATTCAGACTAAAGTGTCTCTCCTACTTTTGAATTTACTTGTAAATGTTTAGCATCAGGGAAATAAAGTAAGCAATCATAAAATTATTTTCAAGTTTTTATAAATTAAATTGCATAAAATGCATAATTGTAGCCAGACATAGCATAAATTGCAAAATTCAAAAATTCAGATTGCATAAATTGCAAAATTTAAAAATTTAGATTGCATAAATTTTGGATTCTTAATTGCAAAATTCCGGTTGCCTTGTGTATAAAAAAAATTTTAAAGCTCTTTCAAGTAATGAAAAAGGAATCATTTTAGCATTTTTAATGGATCAAAAAGAAAATATGTCAGCATTTTCAGACTAACAAAATGCATTCACCAAAAATCCGATTTAAAAAATCACTAACAGCATTTTGGAAGGTCGAAAAAGCCATTTTTCAGAGGCAAAAAATAGCACTTTTCTGGCCGCATTAGTAAGCATCTAGTAGTTTCGTACATTGAGTAGATTTATGCGCCTTAGAACATTAAATATATCAATTTAAAATGTGAATCGTGGTGGCGCATGATGACTTTTTTGTCTGCAGTTTGGCTTTATTATGAACTCCGTATTCTATACATTTAAAAAAGGCAATTGCACATATTGGGTGCAATTTTCTTTAAATGAAACGACATTAAAAACCATTTTTCTGTAAAGAAAGCAGCCGTTGACATGTTTTGATTCCTCGACGATGCTGTGCTTCTATAAGGAGTATACATAGAAATATTTTTCACGGAATCCCTTCAAAATAGTGAAATACACTTGAGATTCTATTGACAATGCATGAATTCAAGCAACATTAATTTTAACTGAGCGGTTTTGCAATTCTTAAGAGATTTCAGCAACCTTTCTTATATTACAGCCAATCTTGTGGAAGTAAAAATCCGTTGCTCGGCACTCATGACACCTCATATTACGGCTACATGTCATTATATACCTACCTACATTTTTACACCCATCTATTCCAAATGAACAGTAGTCATCTCATCTGCTTATCGTACAGGGATTTTTATCATCCAGAATACCGTAAAACTTCTAATTTTAGCCTTGGCCACCTTTGTAAATATTGACGCTTATTCCCGACAGGCTAACTTTAGGCCGTATGTGCAAGAAAATGCTTTTAATTTTAGATCAAAATTATATAAGGTAATTTGCGGAAATAGTGATTGATAACTTTGAAATAAGCTTGAAGTTCATTTATGCTGATTATATCTTAGCACGAAGTATCATTCCAAAACTTAAAATGCATAAAGTATACACGTATAGATACTAGATAGATATTCACAAAGGACAACATTGTATTTCTTCCCCTTTATCTTTTAACCGACAATAGTTATACGGTATACTGTGTCTGATGGCAATTGCTAAAGTAGCAACAGTGAAATAAAGTTATTTCTTTCTCTCTACATCTCTAAGAAATAGTTGAATTATATAGCAAAAAAAATATATTCAGTTAAACAAAACAAGTGGCGCTTAGCGCCAGCGCAATTGTTTTGTTTGTACCTCGTACCTGTACTTCGCTTCGCTCGGTACAGCATGTTCGGGCCCAAGGTTGTTCGACATAAAATCGCTTATGAGGTTGCGGTTGGTCAATAGAATTAAAATTAATAAATTAATAAATTCCCAGTCGGCGGCAGAACTGCCGCCGACTTTTATTGCTCTGAACGGAAATATATTTGAATTGGTTCAAAATATCTAATTAAAGGCAACTTGAAATTATATCGAAGTATACTAATGAGTGTGTAAATTAAAATATTAGTCTGACATTGAATCCATTGTGTAGCTTTGAAAAATAAAAAATTGAAAAGTTTGAAAGAATAATCCATTCATTGTTTACATTGAAATCTCAAATAAAAGTCAGTCGCCTTCGTTGTAACACAGGAATTGTTCGGATACCATTGGTGACGCTGGCACCTGGACTCATTTCAAAAAACAATCTTCTCAACTTATTTTTTTATTTTAAATTTTCTTTGATTGTTTGATATAAAAATCGGCTATCGTTAATCATTTTAGGGAGCTGCCCAAATCTTTCCATTTCTTTCCAAATCCGAAATTTGGGAATTTATTCGTTGCTACTGACCAGCCTTATAAGCGATTTTATGTCGAACAATTTATGATATAATAATTAAATCGCAATACCACAACTATATAGTGGGACACACTGATAGGAAGGACACTAAGCGAAGGTGTCCCGATTTATGAAAATTATTATTAATCCCAATAGTAAAGTTGCTCCATAGTTTCGATTTCCCTTCGAGGAAACTTTGTCACTTCAATTCAATTTCACTTTGAATCGTTTGATTTTGAGAGGAATTCATAACGCATGATTTACTTATGAAAATTTAAAAAAAATAACGGAATGCTCGTGTGTAATTTATGGAGCACAGAACAGCAATGGTATGCGGAGTCGGTTGAATGCGAGTTCCTTCCAACAATGTTTGCATGATATCTACGGTATGCACGGAATTCTCAGGATTTGAAAGTTGACATCGGATCAACTTGCTGAAATCCAAATTCCAAATCCCACAATTACAATCATAGAGTATAAATGACCACGGGAAATCGAAATCCCAATTTTAGGATTTGCGAATTCCAAATCACAATCACAATCCTACTGGAAGTCTAAATAGTCTGTAGGAATTGTGAATGTTTTAGGAATTTGAATTGGGCAAAATCCCATTCCTTTTCCTAATCCCAATCCTAAGTATAAACATGAATTCCCACGCGAAATCCAAATCCAATTCCAATTCCCTC